>CALSCE010009347.1:36959-48525 GCA_943593645.1 Bovichtus variegatus | reverse complement strand
TCGTCTCCCTTTGAGCAGCGTCAGCTTGTGTTTGTCTGCCAGAAGCTTCACAAACTGACTTTTTATCAAGTTTTAAGACACTTTTTACATCCTGGTGCTTTTTAACTCTATATTTGAAGATGAAGGATTTTAGTCCTGAACGTCTGGATCTTAAGTTCTCAGAGAAACAAGCTGAGCAAACGTTAGCCGTTAGCTCGTAGCAGCTACATCCAGTGTCCACCAAACTGCACCTGGGAAACACTCATTTTAAACTTAAAACTGCTTTATTTAGTGTTTTTACAGTTTTACTCTCCATGTCCACTTGTTCTGTAGAGGAGGAGACTTCTGAGGAGAATTCAGCTCCTGGTAAAAACCTCCTGAACGTCTGGATCTGAAGTTCTCAGAGAAACAAGCTGAGCTAACGTGAGCGGCAGCAGAACAGCGAGCAGGAGAAACTCTGCTGTTTAACCTCAAACTGCTTCTTTCTAACACATTCTCACACCCAACTCGTCAAAAGGCCCGAGCTTCAAACTATGAAGCTGTAGCATCAGTTGTGGACGCGTCAGGGACGGCGTGCTAATGTCATGTGTAGCGTCTTTTCAAAAACAAACACAGGAAGTGAGATTTAGGCAACAAAGTGACTTGGTTAAGGTTCGGGGAAAGATCGTGGTTGACTATAACTTCGGTGCCGAACGAGTCACCAACGACTGACGTGACAAAATATTTTTAATCGTCCGTTTGTTTTGGAGAGGAAGTGATCTCTATGTGACTGCATCTCCCATGATCCCACGCTGCTTCCTAACCCGTCACACACGGACGTACGGTCGCAGCTTCACACGTCCTGAATTCAAATAAGTTTGTCAGTTGCGTAAATGAAGTTACGCAAGTTAAGTAGTCAATGGAAATAAGACGGAAATGAAGCAAGAAGCAAAAAATGTGTGATAACTGATAACACGGAAAACAAATACTTTTCACGCCATTTGGTGATACCAGGCTGCACAATGTGTCCAAAGTTTAAAATTTAAAGTTAATCCTTTGCACGTGCGACTTCGATCTAAAGGTGTTACGAGAGAAAATGTCCGGGAGTCAACGAAAGTCTTTGAGATTCAGCCGGGCGTACCTGATTCTGCCGATACTGTGCAGAGTTCAGATGAGAAAAGTAAAAATAAAAAAAACTGTAGGGGATTGAGGTGCATTGTGGGTAATGTAGGCGGCATGTAAGAATGCGTGGAATAAAAAAGACGATTTTTACTTTTTGTTTCTAAATGTCCAGAGCTACACTTTGTGTTTTTTTGAGATGATTTTCACGAGATGAAACTTCCTCGATTATAAAGACGCAATCATTTGCAGATGGAGGATTTCTGAAATCCTCTTCTTATCGTCACACGTACCCACGAACACATCCTGCTAGATAATGAGAGCAGTATCATCTCGACATGTAACCACGCAAGAAAACAAACTAAATTCACTAAGTTACCGCGGGAAATCAGAGGAAATAAACCGTTTGAATCGTGGCCCTTTAGGGCTTCCGTACCTGGTGTTTTTTTTAATATCATATATACATATATATATATATATATATATGTATATATGTAATGCAGCCGCTTTGCCTCTTCTTCAAAACTACACTAAATCCAGTTTGAACGAGAAGCAGCATCAAGACCAACCAGGCTGCAGGAGAACATCACAGGAAAAGAAGATTCTCTCACTGATCACCACGTGTAATCTGAGTAATGTGCAGTGTGTGTGTGTGTGTGTGTGTGTGTGTGGGCTCAGCTGACACAAAGACAAAACAATGCAACACAATTGTCCCCGGATACCAGCCATGTAGAGCAGATCCTCTCACCTCACCGCAGCATCCTTTTATGGAGAGATTGTGACCGGAATTCCGAATGATGGAGGTTTTGTTTTCCTCTTTTTTTACACGAAGGCTGAACGCAGCACGTGGTGACTGTTGGAATAAAATCCGCCCAGAATTCACATTTATTTTATTTTTTTTGCACGAGTTTTGGGGTGTTTTGCGCGTTTCGTCACGATGAGCTCCTATTTCTGGAGTTCCCTCTTAATTTTATTTATTTCTTTTTTTTAAACCCAAGTCCATATTTGGTGAATGACGCACCGGGACACCCAGAGATCCCCTTAATAACCACAATGCACCATCCAGGAGATGTTTTATACAAGAGATGAGAGGCGGCACAGGCAACATGTTTGCTGCTGAACACTGCACTTAGTTATATATTTAGTTTACTTCTGCAGAATGGCAGCTGAGACCGCGGAGGAAGTGTCCGTGTCGCTCTGCAGCATCGTGGATGAAATTCCTCCTGGAGATGTTTACACGGCGGAGGAGTCGGTTGTGTTTAAAGAGGAGGAAGAGCAAGAAGATGAGGATGAAAGCGGTAAGAACGTGTGTTTGGATGGAGGTTGGGGTGAAAGTACAACATTGGAACTTTGATTTCACCCCTAACATGTTTTACAGTGTAAAAATCCCCCCTGGCAGATGCATGTATAAATAAATGTATTTATTTTTGATCTTATATTTTCTTGGAATTGCATTAAAATGGATAAATATATATTTGAAGGTCGTGCAGAGATTTGTGTTTATGAAGGAGACACAAACATCAAGTTTGCTGTGAATTCTTGAGGTTTTGTGATTTATTTATAATTTGGGTTTGTCTTAAAGATGACTTTAAATTATGACTTTCTGTAATAATAAAATATTACTATATATTAATATGTCTCCTGTTGATGCGTGGACATTATCTACTCTGTACCATGTGTTTTCATTTGTATTGTTTTGTACGAAATCGACGTTTCACTTTGGGGAGATTTTAAAAAATTTTTTATCTTTATTGTTTTTTTAGTATTTTTTTTTTGTGTGAAATAAATAAATAAAATTCAATGAGATCAGCTGTTTGGTTTATTGTGCAGAAGTGTGTGTGACTGTATGTGTGTGTGTGGGTGGACCCCAGGAAGAAAAGCCAATGTTTATGCTCGTGCTAATGAGGATCCTCATGAAGAAAGAAAAAAACCCGTTATGGTGACGTGCTGCGCGTAAAAAGACGCCGTGCCATGATGGACATGTGAATATGCTGCTTTAGTTTTATTCTAATCGATTTTGCTTTTCTACTTTTTCCAGGTGATCTTCTGTTCGAGGGGAAGAGTTCACCTGAGCTCTCTCTGCACGGAGACTTGGCGCACTACGCGGCAACTTTACGCACACACCCTGTGGCGTTTACCGGCAAGTTCTCGGTGGACTCCAGAGGGGCGGGAGGACCGTGGACACCGGGGGGCGTCATCAACGTGATCAGCGCTGACATCGCCGCCCCGGGGCCGGTCACGTGTTCAGCATCGCCAGATATTTACGCGGGAGGAGGAGGAGACGCAGCGGACGCGGGGGACGCCACCATGGCGCACGGCCAGCCGGACATCAGCCACATGTACGCGCCCCCTCACCCTCACCCCCACCCCCACCCGGCCCCTTCCTACTCCTGCAGCGGGGACATGTACCAGGAGCAGTCGGCAGGGGGATACCTGGCGACCTCCACCTGCGCCGTGTCCTACCACCCGCCTCCGAACTACAACTCGGTGCCCAAACCGACTGTAGACGGCGCGCTGCTCTCCATCATGCCGGACTACGGAGGCTTCTACCAGCAGAGCTGCCAGAGAGAGATCCAGGCGGCTTTCACAGAGAGGAAATCCCTCCCGTACCCGCTGGACTCCCTCAGGGTGCCTCCACCTCTCACTCCCCTCAACACCATCAGGAACTTTACGCTCGGTGCGCCCTCTGTAGCCGTGGATGGCCCCATGGCTGCTGCGTTCCCCAGCCACCACAGCCTCCCTCTTAGACCCATCTTGAGACCCAGGAAGTACCCGAACCGGCCGAGCAAGACCCCCGTCCACCAGAGGCCGTACCCGTGCCCGGCCGAGAGCTGCGACCGCAGGTTCTCCCGGTCGGACGAGCTGAGCCGCCACCTGCGCATCCACACCGGCCACAAACCCTTCCAGTGCCGCATCTGCATGAGGAACTTCAGCCGCAGCGACCACCTCACCACCCACATCCGCACGCACACTGGGGAGAAACCTTTCTCCTGCGACCAGTGCGGGAGGAAGTTCGCCCGGAGCGACGAGAGGAGGCGGCACATGAAGATCCACCTCCGCCAGAGGGAGAAGAAGTCCTCCGCGTCCTAATCCTCGCGCGCACGGCCCGTGGCTGCTGAATGTAAACTTTGTGAACCTGGATCTGGACCTAGATCTGGACCTGGACCTGGACCTGGATCTGGACCTGGACCTGGATCCAAAAGAGCCCAAATCTCATCCTGTAGTTTATATTGTTCTCACAAAAAGATGGAAGAAATGTCTTTCAAAAACAAATCAGGGAGGAGTTCACAATGATGATTATTTATCACATGACCTCAAACATAATTCAGCAGAGTCTTAACACACACACACACACACACACATCTGGACATTATAGGGCTGCAACTCTTTTTCATTATCTGATTAATCATTTGCTCTATAAAATGTCAGAAAGTTATGAAACTGGATATTTGTTTTGCCAGGAAAGCAGCAGTAATAGTAAAACTTTTACTTTTATTGCTCTGGAATTTCAGATTTTACTTCTACGCCCAGAAAGGAAGTGAAATCATATTTCTGTGATGCTTAATTCTCTGATGTTATTCTTGTGAATGTTGGCTTTGTAATCTCTAAAGTATCCTGGATAAAGCTGCAGCTAACGATTGTTTTCATTATTAATGAATCTGGCGATTATTGGTCAATAAAATGTCAGAAAATGGTAAAAAAATCCCAGCGTCTCAAAGTCCAAGGAGGTTTTAGTTACTTTAATATGATTTAAAAACAGAGAAAAGCAGGAAATCTTCATATCTGAGGCAAAAAAACTGAATTTTCTGACATTTTTTTGCACAAATTTTTACTTTAACGATGAATCGATGATCAAAACTTCTCTGTAGATCGAAGCTGCAGCTTTATTCTGCCGTTAAATTGTATGAAGTGTGAAGGGAGTTTGGTAGTTGTGTTCTTTTAAAAACCACCACAGTCTCTGCTTCATATTCTCAGGGAGTCAATTACAATTCAGGCTGCAAAGAGACCAAAACCCTGCAAAGCCAGCGGAGTTTCCTGCTGCTGCTCTGCCTTCTGCTTTCAGACGCACGTTGAAGGCACAAAATCATCCGAAAAATACGATGAATCACTGAGAACTGTGTGCACTGAAAAAAACACACAAAAACACACGATTTTCCACAGATTTTCTTCCGCATTTTGGCAAATAATTTCGGATTCATCCCATCACTGATCATCAGTCCGGTTTCACGGCGAGCTGGAGTCAATATTTGGATTTGTTGTGATGACACTAAATATGACTTATGATGCTTATTTATCTAAACGAACCGCCTGCTGCACAATATTTAAAGAATCTAAGAAGATGAGGGATTAGATGTTAATTTACTAAAGTGGGAAACACACGTTTGTATTCGCTCGATGCAGCAAAATGAATCTTTTTTTAACCAGTTTTTTGTATGATGACAGAGATGTTTTATTCTCCTGATGAAGTTTGGTTTATTACACGTTGAACGAGACTGTAGCCTGATAATCTGCTTCATCTCTGCTTATTCTTCATATTTCTGGATGCTTTTCACGCGTCTGCAGAGCTGCTGCAGCCTGGGAAAGATCCAGGCAGCGTTTCTACCTGATGACTGTGACAGTCACAAGATAAATAAAAAGTCTTTTTGTGTTTTATCATTTTTATGCAAACAAGTCGAGCACTAAAGCTTTTATTCTGCTGGACTGATGCTTCTTGTCAATGCAAATAAATGTTGACTTGTCACGTTGCTGCTCTTTATTTTAGATGTTCTTTGCACAGTTGTGCCCAAATTTCTTATTAAAAAAAATAGTTTTCTATCCACATATGATGAAGATCATGTCATACGATCAAAAAGCTGCAGAATTAGATAATATAAAAGTGTAGAAATACTCTGTTGTACGGAAGTGTTGGCATCAAAATAAACTTAAAGTACTCGTTATGCAGAATAATACAAAATATATATTATTGTAATAAACTGGCAGGAAGCTTGTGAATGTCTAAAGGGATCAATAAAGTTTTATATTAACCTGTAATAATAATAATAATAATAATAGGCGAGATGAGGAATTATTTGGTGATTATATTTTGAATTAAAAGTCTAAATCTTCAAAGTAACTTATCAAATAAATGTCGTGAAGTAGAAGAATAAAGCGGCAGGAAATGCAAACACTCAAGTAAAGAAGAAGTACCAACACTTTGTACTTTAACTGCATTTAGTTTTATAAATCTGACGTTAATAGTCAGTGAAATCCTCCCAAACAGAAGAATTCACGTCCAGCGACGAAGACGCAGAAACTGTGAAACTTTCTACATCTTCTACAGAAAATATATTTAGTATATATAATATATATTTAGTGGATGTTCCAGGTTTTTGTTCTTCTCATCACACCCTGAAGCAAATAAATCAGACATGTTTAGGCAAAATAAACAGCACATTTTATAAGAGCGGACGGAAAGCCTCGGTTCCAGGCAGAACTACGTCCACGCTGCCGTCACAAGCTTCCTGTTGAGGGAAATCAGCTGATTATCAGACCACAGTGATGCAACGTACAGCACACGTCATCCGCTGCTATTAAATCTCAATATGGCAGCAACTCCTGACAAGTTCTTATAACAAATTACGACATAGTCTCAAATACAAGTCGTCTGAAACGCATCGTTTTACACAGTCCTGTTGTCCAAAGACGTCTCCTCAGGTATTTGTTTTACTTTCACGAGTACAAGAATCATTTCTAAACTTCGCATATGTGCAGTTTTTTGATTGAAACCTCCAACATTGAGCTACGCCGTCACTTCCCTGTAGAATAGATTCATTTACTTGCTCCTGAGCTGGAAATCATCCCACTTCAAAACTTTATTATAAACCCAAACCCTCAGATTCACTTTGCATTTCAACCTCAAACTGTGATTAAAAAGACAAATGTAGTGCAGAGAAGCTTCATTTAGTGCACAGCTTTCAAACAAACAGAAAACCAATCAGAGACAGAAAAAACCCAAAAAAAAAGCTCCTGAGGGTCAAACTTCTCACAGAAAAACAAACTGAAAGAAGACAAAACGCCTACAGTCCGTAGAGTCCGACACGACAACGATAAACCTGCAGTTTTAGGTGTTTTTCAGTCTTCAAAAAGAGGCTGAAGATCCCCGCAGTTCTTCATCGGACTGCATCAAAACGCCACAAAGCCAGAAGCAGGAAGACGATTAAAAAAAGAGACGCAGCTCAGGGAGGCTTTGAATGCTGCGTTCAAGGTACAGCCACAAGTCTGGAATACCCCCAAAAAAGTAGATTATTATATCGTTTCATTACTGGAGATAATGCATGCGACGCATCCCTCATGCAACAGACGACTGTTAGTATAACTGCACGTTTTAAATAAATATTAGCTTCTTTTAAACCACCAGCATGTACTTCATGCAATACTGAAAGCTGAAATGTTGTGTATTCGACCAAGCAGTAAATTCAGACTTCCTGACTTTTCTTGAACGCAGCATTAATTTCATCATTTCTTGGCATCTCTCATGCAGAAAATACTTTTCAGGGTCTCACTTTGAGCCTCACTTACGGCTCCAATTCAGGTGCTTTTCAGTAATTTAACCATTGACCTGATTGGTGATATGTTCACATACTGGTTTACATGATGACATCACCTTTAATTCAACTGAATAAAGACAGAAGTGCATGTGATCAACATTTGCAAAGGTCTTCTCCCACGTGATATTGTAGAGGCTACAGTGGCCAAACGACACGGATAACAGAGAATTAAGGACTAATGCATCACACAATCACTTCCCGGGGGTAAAAGTTACCTCTGACATTTGAAACGCAGAGAACCAGTAAGTGCATTAAAAGGTAAAAGCAGTGAAATTACTCAACGAGCCGCTTCCCTGGCGATGATATCCGGCAGACTACAGGCTGGGGTCACAGTATAAACTCGCCTCGGGGCTCCAATGCTTTTTGTTCAAGTGAAATGGAAACTTGAGTTATTTATATTTCAACCTTTTGGAAAACGGTTTATAATTCATAACAATGGAGTCACCTAATTAAATGCTGTATGGGGCCGAAAGCAATGATTATGTTCGGGATTAATCGTGTTTAATGTCCATCCCGGGTTCTCAAAGTCCAAGGTGATGTCTTTAAATGTCAAAGATAGTCACTTTAACATGATATAAAAAAGAGGAAAGCAGGAAATCTCCATTTTTTGAAGGCATTTTCTGACATTTGTGCATGAAAACTTCCAACTAGTGGACTAATAGTTGCAGCTCTTCCCTCTTAAGGATCAGCTGTTCTGCACACTTACATCCTGCAGGCTTCACTAATGATTCAGACCCTTCATTTAGCACAGTTTGTCCAACAAAGTCGTGAAAGAAAGCCCCGGCCTTGTGCCACTAAAGGGTGCATACACCAGCCCGAGACAAGAAGACATGTTGCGCCTGCAGGTGAGTCTCAGAGGCAGACCTCCGGACCCGGGTACGGTTCCGCTCCGCACCAGAAATCCGGAGGCTGCGAGATCTCCATGAGCCAGACCTCCTTGTCCTTCTGCTCCGTGTGCGTAACCTCCATTTCTCTCAGGACTTTATAATAGTGACAGTCTCTGTCGTCGTCCGGGTCGTACGGCGGCGCCAGGATGTCCATGAACGCCGTGGGTCCGTCCACGGCGTCGATCTGGTGGAGGTTGTCCCGGTCAGGGGAGAGCACGCACGGGCCGCTCTCCTCCGTGTACTCCTCGGTGGAGCGGAGCAAGGAGCGCCGCAGAGCGCCCATCTGGGCCGGGGGCAGCAGAGGAGGCGCGGCCGCCTGCGTGCTGCCGGCCGGCCGCTCCAGCCGGTCGAAGCAGCTGATCCTGACCTTGCCGTACATGACTTTGAGAATGCCGTGCATCCCCGGGTGGTCGTGCAGCGGGATGGAGGCGCCGCTTTTCAGCAGAAACACCCCCATGCTGAACTGGTCCGTCTCGCAGATGTGCATGTAGGTGACCGGGGGCCCGCCGTGGTGCTGGTACGGCAGTACGGGCGAGCTGTCGGCGGCTCTCCGCGGGACGAGCTTCAGGTCCGCCGCTCGCACTTCCGTCATCAAGCTCCTCAGTTTGCTCTGGTTCTCCAGGAAAGATTTACCGGCCTCTTCGCTCACCCGCGGCGGGCTCCTGAAGGTGACGAGAGCCTGCCGAGCTATTCTCTGAACGATGGAGGTCATGTCGCTGTCACCGGGCATCATACCGGAACGAGGGGCGAGCTGCTCGGTCGCGCGAGCTCCACTTGTCGCTCGTTAGCTTTAGCCCTTTAGCTAGCGCCAAAGATCGTCTGTGAACAGGATGACTCACTCCGCAGAAGTTCGTCTTCGGTCCTTCGGGTGGTTGTAGTGTAAACTGTTTATGAGCCTGATTTCACGAGGAAAAAAAACCCATTTCCGTCACTATCACTGGTGGTGAAAGTATTCAGGTATGTTAAGTAAAACTAGAGACGTATTAGCATAAAAATATACATAAAGTACCAAAAGGCAAAGTACTCATTATGCAGAATGGCCTGAATTATCATAATTACTGACGCATTGGATCGGTGGAGCTAATTTTAGTTATTACTTTTTATCCTGCTGGGTATCTTAACCTATAATAATAGATCATTATTTCTCAGTTGATTTATATTTTGTATTTATAATCAGAATCTGTAAAGTAACTAAACTTATCAAATACATGTAGTGTAGTAGAGTAAAGGTAGAAAGTAGCAGAAAATGGAAATACTCAAAATTGTACTTAAGTACAATACTTGAATACATGTAGACTACTTAGATACTTTCCATCATTATGCATAGGAAAAATCAATCAGGGGCAATATCAATCAGGGTGCCTGGATAAAAACAAATAACTTCAACTTACAAACATAAAAAAACTAAAAAAAGGTTTATCCCTCAAATGTGAATAAATACTTGAAGCAGTGTATTAGTTATTAAATGTGGCACAGATCTTACATGTTATGATTTATGTGAACATATTTAAACAACAGCTTAAAACCTATTTATTATCTTTGGCTTAGAATTATTTTCACTGTTCTAATATCATAATAATGAATTAATTATTATTCTCTCTACTGTCATTATTGATATGTTATTATTATTATTAATCTACTGTCTTTTTATTGTCTAATTTAACTGTTTATTTTCCCTTGTTTAAATGTGTTGCATTTTTCTTTATTTTTGCAAAGCATTTTGAGCTACATCTCTTAATCTAAATAAACTTTAGAATTATTATTATTAGTCCACAATAGAAATATATTATATACACCAATATATATAATATAAATAATATACACATTATATAAATTATATAAATATATTACAAATTAATGGAATTGTCACCATAGAAATAAAAACATTAAAAACACAATGTAAATTCAGTGTAAATATTTATAGTTTAACAGAGTGAAAAGATGGCGGAGTGACACCTCACCTCTTTGTCCGTCTCTTTGGTCAGCCACGTTCATTGCCTGCTTCAAAGTGCTTTCTGCTCCTTCTCGTGCTCATTCATTCGTGTTTGTTCCTCTTACGAACACGTTAGAAAAAACACACAACACATATATGATGATATAAATCTGCGGGGGAGACTTTCTGAGAGGATTTGACTCAGAAGCAGTCAAGTTTTACCGACTTCACGGCCCCATTTTTTAATAACTGTCAAACACGTCCGCACCACTTTACCGGATTACACCTAGTGCATTGTGGGACGTGGAGTCAATCGGCCATCAATACTGGAGTCACTGACACAAATAATGTTTCATTTAAATATTGACAAAATAAAGTTATTATTGTTGTCACATTGCTTCATATAATCAAAGATGCTCTCCATGTGAATTAATTAAAACATTTTTAAAACCTCCTAACTGCCAAGACAATGCACTACAATACCCAAAATGCCATAGAATATTTACCTTTTAATGATCTTTGTCCTCATTACTCAAATACAGTCAACACAGGGAATGTTTTAACTGCACTGATAATGAATGCTTATTTTACAGTCGTACAAATATCAATGTTTACAGTACAACAACATACTATATATCTTGCCTCGGTACAAATACTTTCATATCATTTCTATGACTTTGTAGCGAATATATATTTTTGTTTTTCTGATGGTAAAACCTAATCTAATCAGATGTTAATATTCCTAAATCTTTTCTTCTTCTACTTTAGGGTTTATTTATTGTCAGTGTAAGCCTATTTGCATGGACATTAAGCATGTTTTGTATTTCAGGCCAGGTATATAAAGTACATTAATTTAAATCCTCTTAAACTCCTTGATGTTGTTCATCTTCAATAATCTCAAATTCTAGCTAACAGTTTCAACAGTTTATCTCTGTTACTTTTAGCTAACAGTTTCAACAGTTTATCTGTTCCTTTTAGTTAACAGTTTCAACAGTTTATCTGTTCCTTTTAGCTAACTGTTTTAACTGTTTATCTGTTCCTTTTAGCTAACTGTTTTAACTGTTTATCCGTTACTTTTAGCT
>CALSCE010009347.1:19211-36773 GCA_943593645.1 Bovichtus variegatus | reverse complement strand
TTTTAAGCTAACAGTTTTAACTGTTTATCCATTACTTTTAAGCTAACAGTTTTAACTGTTTATCCGTTCCTTTTAGCTAGGCCTTATAGAAGTAACCGAGCTGATGTCACAGAGTGAGGACACGTAGTCGCTGGTTGACAAAACACAAGCAGCACCAACGACCCTATTTGAACCTGGTCAGTACATAAGAAAAACAGTAAACATAACAAGATTAGCACTCGAACCAGGGTACACACTTGTGTGGTCAGAAGCAAGTGCCTTTTAACTTTGCCTTAATGACTTTTTCATTTTGTGTGATGAGAATTATGCTTTTTCCCACCAGTGCTTTCCTTTGATTTCAAACAATAATTACTCTTGTCCCTTACTTTTAGCTAACTATATGAAGGGCTACATGAAGGCACTCTGGAAGGCCGCCTAAAATAATCTAATCCCACCCATAAGTGGATGTCATCTTTAGGAATCTAGGAATGAAATCTTTCAGCTGGTTAGGGTCAAAAGGTCACTTGTCTGCTTTTCCATCACACAGATCCAGCTGGAAGTTCAGGAGGCCTCAAATATAATTTTTAAAAAGTAACATTTTTGTTACTTTGTTGGTAAGAAACACACTTTAGTCCCCACAAGATCAATGACTCATGAGCGTGACTCACTTGTTGTGGCATCCGTGTTTGGCATTTCATTGTACAGACGTGGGCAGTTAATTTGGACGTCTTTCTACTGGGAAACACCCACCCACACACACGCTCATAGAAACAGAGAGATGACAGCCTACTTTATGGAAATTCAACCTGATAAAGAGATTTCTTTGGTGGAATTTGTCGGCCTATTAAAAGATTTAATTGTGTTTTATTACAGCGAATAAAGCAGAGAGAAGCAGGAAGCAGTGGGAGGGAGAGGACTGATGTGACGGGGAGTTAGGATGTTCTGTCTGAAACTGAATTTAAGTAGTTTAGATGAGTGTATTTGCACAATTACTAATATAAAAAATACATAATTGTGTCCTCCCTTATTTAAACAAATACAAACATGACATTATTGCTCCTCAAAGATGAAAAAAAAACAGTCTAACAAGTCTCGCTCAGGACTATTGTTTTGTACGTGTTTCCAAAAGACGACAGTGGAAATGCGCGTGTCAGATTTGACATGTCATGGCTGAACATCGAGCTGATTTCAACAATGTGGATGCGACGTGAGAACAAGACTTCTCCTTGAGCGAGACTTGTTTAGACACAATAACCAACTGAGCGGATCAAGCGAAAGGAAAATAAAAAGTTTTATTTCTTTCCATAGAAAGCTGCAGGACTAAAACCCAGAACTGAGTTAGTATTTTAGCATTTTAGCACTTCCTGTTCCCTCGTCTCGAAGTCAATGTTTTGTTTTGAATGGGCGTTTGGCTAAATGACTGAGAATAAGCTCTGTGGTTAACACAAGCTTTAGAGCTTTTAAAGTTTTGTTCTACAAAATAAAATACATGGTGGTGACGCTTTAGTTAGCTTTTACTTCTTGCGATTGCAGTTACGCTTCAAAAAACATAACAGTGGTGTTAATACGTGGAAATTATCCTGCTGGACAAAGCGTGTAAGTGTCAGTGCGACGCTAACACCACTGTTGTCAGACACTTACAATAACAACCTGAGCCTGACTCTTTCCAACACGAAACATCTGTGAAGTATGAATCACTACATTTCAGGACACAAATGACTTGAATCCAGAATGTGGAACTTCCTCCTGCCCACCGAGCCCCCAGGACGCTCCCACATTTTAATAGCCACAATAATAAAATAAAAATGTGATATATGAACTTGTAGTGATCATGAGGAGACAAACATCATGTCGCTCGCTCCCACACACCTCACTTCCCCTTCAGCTCGTAAAAAAAGAATCAGTTTGACACCCACCTACTCACAACGTGACCGGGGCGTGTGTGTGTGTGTGTGTGTGAGGTCACAGTCCTCCTGAAGCAACATGTTGTTTTTATTAGTGGGAAGTGAAGGCAGGCTGAAAATAGGCGGCGTGATTCAGAGTTCGGACATTTTTAGACCTGAAGTCGAGCCAAACTGTGGAAGCCCCGCGTAGGTCGACCTCCAAATCAAACAAACACACACACACACACACACACAGTCTTGTATATTTATAATAACAGTAAACAGCAGAAGTTCTGTATGTTGTTGTGTGTAGACTACAGACTCTTTTGAGGTTTGCTCTCAAATTGATGTCAAATCCGTCTCAAAAAACGGCATAAAATGATTTATTAATATTATTTTAAGTTACATATTCATTCCTAATCATAACTACCAAATATTCATTAATTTTCTGAATTTTAACCCTTTAAATGCAAGTTGATTTACATAATGGCATTATTATTTTAACTAATAATAATAAAACCCAATATGTTTTATTATTTTCTATTTTTTCTATTTTCTATATAAATGCAAGAGGGATTATTATTATTTTTTTAGTCTGGGATATGTCAATAATTAGCAACAGCATTGATTTTGACGCATTCTTATTTATTGTTTAGGAAACCATGAAAATAACATGTATTCGTCCCAAAACACAAACATGAGAAAATGTCTCAATCTGGTGGAAAATAGTGAAAAGTAAAACGTTCTGCTGTAAAGGTCTTGGGGTCAAAACATTTGGTTTTTAATGGGTTTAACGACATTTCTGTCGTCTAACTGTCTGTATTTTGGCTGCACATTATATTATAGACTAATTATAGGAGGTTCAACTTCTTTTTATACTTCAGTGGAAGCAAAGAAATTGATATATATAGGGATTTATATATAAATAAAGATTTATTGATCGTTCACAGAACTTCCCACATCGTACTAATACGGAAGCCCTGAAAGGCAAGTGAGAAAAAATAAATATCTTGTGATGTCTGATTTAAATAGTTCTGACTTAAGAGACAAAACAAAAAAGGTTTTGCCAGGAAAAATGTAATATTATTACTATTATATTGCAATATCCTAATGGATTTGAAGAGTGTAGACACGTGTGCAGTCTATTTTTTATTTATCAATTAAAACGTGTTTTTGCAGGTGACTTTCTTTGTTGTATTTGGTGGTTAATACACATGTGAAGTGCACCACTACTTTATTTAATGTTCTAAATGTGGACTAAAAGCATTCATTTAATTTCTCCGTGCACTCAGTAACATCACATTGTGAAGTAACAAAGACTTATAAAACGTGTTCCTAGATCACAAAGTGAAAATTTATTACATTTTGTCAAGTTATTTCATGTGTTGTTACGACCTCAAAACACAATGTTGTATTCTGAGAAAAAAAAAACTTTTTTTTTCACCTGAAACAGTTTTTTTTTAATGTACCAATAAAAATAATTCCGATTATCAATCACATCGGCCTCGTGAGTTCGGCTAAATTCTTCTTTTTCCTCCCGTTTTCTGTTTTTCACGCAGCAGTTTTATTCCCCCGATAACCACGTGTGTTTGCAGGTTTGCGTGCCGTGGTCCGTCGGACACTTCAACTTGAGCGTATCCAAATGTGTTTGGTGACAGCGGCTTTGGTCCGCAGAGTATAGACAGGAAACTGGATCTGGAGGCCCGAAGTGTCCCACAGGGCAGCTTCACATGCAACTGCTGACATCACGTATAACCCTGAGTTTTACTTTGGGAGTGGAGTTCCCCCCAGAAACAAATACACAACTATTGTGCCATTAATTACAACCGCAGTCGGGGATTTTCTGTATAAAAATGGGTTAAAATGCTGCAACTGATTCTGTGAGCAGCACATTAGAAGAGCTTCTCGTGTAAAATGAGTCTTCTGCCTGCTGTCCTCTTCGTGGCAGATTTTCACGTCACTGCTTGCAGAAATCTGTTATCTGCGGCCCACATGGCCTCAGACCGGCCGGCCTGCAGGGCGACAATCTGTAGATGCTGACGCCGATACGGAGCTGCGTGACGGCTTTTTTAGAAAACATCTTTTTTTATTTGCTCCGCAGAGATTGTCCGACGTCAAAGCGTGTGCACCGAGAGCGGCGCGTGACGTCAAAGCGTCGCGCTATTGTGTTTACTCTCTCTATGAAAGATCAACAGCAGCCTGCAGTATTTGTTGACACGCTGTGGTGCAGTCAGGAACCAGAACATTTAACATTCTGCCCTCACGCTCATCCCACACTCTCCCAATACTCTGTCAGATGTATGGAAACATAAAATAACTTGAATGTCTCAACTCTGAGTTGATTGGCGGTTGTTCAGATCACCTGTTGGCTCCTGATGAAACCTGTTGTTGTTTTAAGGGTTTAAGAGATTGTGATCCCTGATGCAAACCACATTTCAGCAGACGCTGCTCGTTAAATCTCAACTCTTCTGATCCAGTGATTTGAGCATTTTGATTCGAGCATCTTTCGTGTAGAGTTTATGCTTGAAACGATAACATTACGCCCACAGACTTTTATTTTTTTATTACCTGCAGCAATGTTCTCGGCTCGTTTTTGTCTTTCAGCAGAAAACTGATTTTCCTGAAGACGGTGTCGGAATAATCGGGAAAAATTGGAAAATTCAGGCGAGCAACAAAACATATCAACGTGTTGCTCAGTCGCTCTGAGCAATAAGAAGCAACTCTTTATATTTGTAGCGTCCATGTTGTTTCCACATTACGACTTAAAACTCACAGAAGTCTGCAGAACAACTTCCCAATTTGGGAAGTAGGATTATCCCAGGGGCTCGTGAATGCATCATCGGCCTCTAGCGGAGGTCTGCTTCTTCTAAAGCCATTCTAGTTTTGTTTATCGTATTCTTCTTTTAATTGATCGTCCCTTCATACACATGTCCTTATTATCAAAGAAGCTTTTTGTTTATAATTAAAGAGGCTTTTTGGTTCTCAGGCTGAAATCTGTGGAATCAGAAGCGTCACAAAGTGCTTTTAGAAAGATCTGGTTTATTATAAACAGACGCTCCAAACTGGAGATGAAAAGGCTGTTTAGTGAAATTAAAAGGATCTTGAGTTTTGCCATTTTAACATGTTTGTGTTTACCCTCGAGCTTAGTTTGGACTTTTACCAAAGAAAAAGTGTTGTCATGGTCATCACTTCCGTACGCTCGCACGCACTTTAATGTTCATAATAAAGGCGTCTCCATCTGTTAATATCGATTATAGTTCTGATTTAAAATAAGCTTATTTTTCTAATCTCAACTTCAATGAAATGTTCTTACATTTGAGTTTTTGTACAAAAGTAATTTCCAGTTATGTTTACTGTTTAAAATGTGTATAAAAAGGTTATATTTGCTGTTGGCATTAAGCTTATGAGTTTATCTTTTTAACTGTAAAATGTGTCGCTTGGTACATATCTTGATCAAAAATGTTTTATTTTCACATCAATATCAGTTTCTTTTAATTAAATATTACATTTTTACACTCAGGGTCTTATAATAATGCAGATGTTGTTACCATTTCAGTTGTAAAAAGTGCATATTTCCAAATTTAACTGCAATAAAGCAAATTAAAGCAAGTTATTTGTACACAGGAATGTTAGAATATTTCAGTTATTTGTTATTTGTTAGTACAAACATGTGTGTGTTTGCATTGTCAAATAATAAATAAAAAAAGCAAAACTTTTGTGTCACTGCAAAACTGAATTTAAAGTTTCTCTGCTTCCCGTAATTAAAGACTACATCTCCCATCAGCCCCGCTGCTGATTTCTATATGGGGATGACGGAGTCAGTGTTGCGTTCTGTTGTTCACATGAAAAGTGACAGAAATAGTTTGTAAAGAATGAAGCCGTTTAGAGCTGCTGGACCGGAAACACACGAACATGTGGCAAAGTTTACAATCAGCATTCGCTCCCAAATGACTGCAGAAGTCACGGTATTTATCTGCTGCAGCGCAAAGCAGTGATGGAAACGTGATGCACGATCACTTTCGACTGACACAAATTCTGTCCAGGAGCCAAAAAACGTAGTCGGCACCGAGTTTGAAAGAGATAAAAATAAAAATAAAGAAGAAACCACTGTTTTATTCACTGTTTTCTCACGAGCTCGTGGGACGATTGTGACACAACCAGAAAGACGTACACGTGGGAAAAGAGTCCTGCGCCTACTTTGAGCAGGTTTAAAAACGTTTTAAAAACCTGCATATCGCCGCTCATTTTGGTGGGAAAAGGGAGTGAGACGAGTTCAAACCGTGGCTCCTCGTCTCACCTCCACGCAGCTGGATAATCAGGGCGTGAAGTGGGTGTAAATGTGGGACTTTCGTGTTTAGTGTGGAGCAAAGTGGTGCAGCTAAGCAACCAACAGCCTCACATCTCGCTCCTGAAGGCCACACGGCGAGCGTGGGGAGAAACTGAAGACGTGCTGTGGATAGTGGTTCAACAAAATGTTTAGATACGACGCAAAAAATACAGAAAGTTAAAGTGTGTAGGATCCGAAAATACGAGTTCAGGCAGGGCATTCTGGGTAATGTAGTACCTGGACGACTGGAGGAGGAGGTTAATCCCCTGCACTCCTGTAGCAGGAGGGACCTCAAGTGGCCATCTGTGGGTACTGCAAGTAAATACAGCTTTAACTTCCACTACATGTCACTTTGCAAGAGAAATACGTGAAGATTAGTTTTATTTTTAGGGATAACTTTGCAGTAACATCCTGAGAATAAAAACAAAGCGCGGTAATACTCTTGGCGTCATGTTCTTTAATCTTCGATGGTTATCACACACACAGAAAGAGTATTCCAGTTCTTCACAGTATTGCATTTTGCACAGTGTTATACAGACGACAGAGTTTCTCAGTGAAGGCACAAAACTAGAGATTACTTCTGCAAACGAAATCCCTACGGACAAACATGGGGAACTGAAGGATACTAAACGTGGCGCGGAAACAGTTTTTACACAACATAAAACTAACTTTAAATCTCTACCGACTCACGGCGAGAAAGGTAGTCGTGTCATCATCAAACCAACATTGACCGCAGTTATAATACTTGTCCGGTTACGTTTTCACCCACTTCTCAAACTTCTCTCTCTCCCTTTCGGAGCACATTTCCCCCCAAAACATTTCCAAACACTGTGCACGAACCTGCTGATTGTCCACTTTTTCAACTTCATATGAAATCCAACAGCTCCAAGCTAAGTGTTGGTTTAGTGCAACTTTCCTTCAGTTACTGTACCATTAAAATAGACCTCGCTCTGCTACAAAAGTACACATAGTAGTACAAGATAACAGTATAAGTACTTTGCTTTTTTTTTTTTTTGTTGCTACATATGAAGCATGCTTTCACAGCAACACAACAGCCACATATGTAGTAGTAGTAGTAGTAGTAGTATTATAGTAGTAGGGCTGCCTCATGCATCTTCCACCATAAGACCAAGAGCCATAACCACCAACAGGAAGCAGTACAACAAACCTGAAGCACTGCACACACTCCACCACACACACACACACACACACACGTCTTTCAAGTGATGCTGCTGTTTGCATAAAAACTCCAGTTTCAGTAATTATTCCCAAAGAAATGTAAAGATTAAGAAGTTCAATAGTGACAACGACTCAGGGTGAACACATGCAGGTGTTTGCATTTAAGTCGGCAATTTTATTTCTTTAGTTGGAGTCCAGGATTAGAGAAACCTGCCCTGCCCTGTGGAACGCTGATTTCTACTACGGTGTATCAGGGCTAGGGTAGGTTAAAATAAATAAATAAATAAAAGGGTAATATCCCGAGAAAATGTTGAGAATTTCTGAGATTAAAATTGTAAATTTACCAGAAAAAAATGTGGATATTCTCTGAGATTAACGTGGTAAATGTACTTGAAAAAAACTCACAAATGAACTTGTAAAAAATTAAAATAAAAACTAGAATATTATATATATATATGTATATGTATATGTATATATATATATATATATTATATGTATATGTATATATATATATATATATATGTATATATATTATATTATATAGTCCTAAATTTAATACAAAAAGAAGAAAAACTGTATGTATGTGAATTAAGCCTGCAGTGGAGGAACTAATCAAATTATACTTTTCAATCTAATAATAAAAATTAAAAAAACAAAAGGAAATATTTGTGATTTCAGCCCAGAATCACCAGATCCAACATTCAAAGTTACGTCATCTGGTTCCTTCTGAGAATTTACCCCTTTAATCTGAGAGAATATCAGAGTTTCCTCTCTGAATATTACCAGTTTCCTAATCAGCCACAGAAAAAAAAGAAGCTTTCACAGAAACAGGGTTTTTAAACGCACGGCAGCAGAAACACTCGGCTTGGAGCATCGTGGCCGAAATTCAGAATAATCAGGATCAGCTTTTTATGGGAAGAAGCAGAAAAAGACTCACGTTTCCCCTTGAGACAACAGTCATATTCAACATGTAGTATTGAGTATTACTGAACTAAATATCACAGGACGGGGAAAAAAAAAAATCAATAAATTTGGAATAAATCAAGATTTGACAAAACTTCGAGTCCGGTTTTATAAAAAGGTGTCTGCAAGTTTTAAGACTTTTTATAACCTCATTAAAGCCAATTAGAAATGTAAATAAGATTAAATAACTTGAACATCAGAAGTTTCTCAGCAGAATAAAACATTTTTAAATCTGCGAGCCAGTTAAAGTACTGTAGAACTACTACTTCCACTGGACACATAAGAGCTTTGTATACAAAATATCTATTAACACCGTCAACAAAACCTAAACCAACGACAGCAAGCTTACATTTTACACCGAATACCGTCTTTACATTTACATTCTTATCATTGGATGAGTGCAAAAATGGCGTGTAAACAGAGAAAGGAATGATTCTATTAAACAAGAGTTCGTATACTGCAAATGTAACTGTATGCATTATTCACGGCACTGTAAGTCACTTTGGATGAAAGCGTTGATACGACGTCATTCATTTGTGATCGGAGAATCTCCACCCGTTTCTGTGTGAAGGAGCGCGCGTTTAGGCAAAAGTCGGGTCTTAAAACACGGCGTCTCTTCAGCGCGAGCTAACGTTAACTCAGCAGTACATTCGTTGTATGTGTGGCTTCCTGCAGACCTGGGACAAGCTCCACCTGCATGTACGCTGGCTGGTTCTGGAGGGAAGAATATGCAGTTTCTGCCTTCAGAGGCTGGATGAGGGTTTCACTGACAAGCTGAACTTAATTAAAAAGTGTCAGTCTGACATTTCTCATATATATTATGATATTTTTCTTATTGTCAACAAGTCCCATAAAAAGACCAAAACCAAATCCTGCTAAAATATATATAGTTTCATTATTTAAAACAAGTTCTGCAGGATTTGTTGGGGACTATTTTCAGCGGCGGATTAATCTACATTTGGTGCAGCAGGAAACAAACTACAGTGACTTTGTTTACATGCACAAAAATATTCAGTTTTTTTGCCTTTATTCCAAATAAGACAATATTCCTGCCAAGCTGTTTACATGTCTTATGAAAATGAATATTCCACTAATATTTCCGCCTGCATGCAGCCGCGGCGGACACCACCTTCCTCTTCAATTCCTTCAACCACCTTCTTGAAAGGGCGACGTTACGACATTTTAAATCCGAGTCTTTGCTGAAGTTTAAAAGTTTCTCTAGAGCTTTTCTTCTGGCCGTGCATCTCTACCGCCGCCTCGCAAACTTTTAGCTAGCTGCTTTGCGTAAACAGGCAAAAGGCAACAAAAACCCCAAATAAGACACATTATGAATGCGCTGAACACACGTCCTAAGAAAGCTCCTAAAACATGAATCATATCAGCAAATACCAACATCAGAAAACCTTTAGTATTCTGCTCACACGCAGCAGACTCAGAATGTTTTGTGCACGTAAACAGTGGAGATCTGCGGCACAGAGGACGTGTTGACAATAAGAACAATATATAGTATTATAGTAATAGTTATCCTTTAATGTGTGGACACGAGGGCTGAATTGAATTATTGATCAGATTCTACAACGCTTGGTATAAAACATCGATGGCGGCCGTTTGGCTACACATGACCACACTCTGAAAAAAATAAATATCACAATAAAGTATTTTCTTAACTTAACTTTTCTCTCTATGTACAATTATCAGACAGGATCTGAATTGGTCCGAACAGCAAACACTTCCCATCTGAAGCCTCTTCAAAACAAAAGCCAGGAGTTCAATGCAAAGTTTATTTGGCTCAGGTCTGCTGTCCTCCAACTCCTGTCTGTGCTTCACCAACCAAACACACACCAAGTTATTAGGAAGTGTTTATACACGCAGAGCTAATGGACGGGTACTTTAGTGTCAAGTCTAATGAAACTGAGTTCATTGGCCAGATAATGAGTTTCTGGGCTGAAACTAAAATTCATACTTATTGTTATCAAAGCAACGGTTTCTTCATTTCTGATGCGGCTGACTTTTTACTAGAGATGCACTGATTTAAGTTTCCTCGGCCGATTTACGATTTCTAAAGTCTGACCTGCCAAATACGATTCTGGCCAAATGTTCACGTATAAAGAAGAATCTATAATCGATCTAAAACTATGTATTTATTCATCTTTATACAAAACTACTCACGAATCAGTATCTATTTACAAGAGCGTAAAAGGTGTGTGTATTATATTATATTAAGAGAGAAGAGCTGAATATGAAGAGATAAATATGAAATATATTTCTCGCTTTTTCTCCGACGGTCTGAATAAGTGGCTTTGTGTGTGTGTGTGTGTGTGTGTGAACAGTCTCTTATTGCCGGTGAGCGTGCACCATCGCTCGGTGCATCTCTACTTTGGATGTTTCGGACCAGTTTAAAATGTTGTAAAAGGGGTTTTGAATGTGAACTTGATGGCTGAATAAATACATATCATACTTAAATATCAAATACTGAGCGCACATCGTCCTCACCAGCGGGAACAAACAACACACGAGGAAGACGTGGAGGCGAAGATCTTCATCGCTCGTGTGTTGTCGGTCGGCTCAGCTCCGCTCTGATTGGTCAGTGGCCTCGAAAGCACAGACAGAGATCAGATAACTGGACTGACGGGCAGTTTGTTTTGGGGCGGGGGGACAGAGGGGGGGGGGCCAGGCCGGGACGTACAGGTTCAACCAGAGGACCCTCGCCGTCCTCGTTACACCGCTAATTCAACGTGTTTCCACGATCAACTGCAATTAAATCCTAAAGTCAGTGGATGAATACAAAAGCACATTTTTACCTGAAGTTTCTCTAAATTACAGGAGGAGAGGATTCAGAATGTAAGTATCACTAAAGACTGAGATTATTATACTTATTGTTGAGATGTGTGTTGACATGTGAGAGAAACCACGAGAAGCCGTCAGTAATTCTTACGTTTGAAGACAGAGTTTAGCCACGCTTACATCCCGCGGTGTAAATCCTCACAATGCGCCATTTCAGTTTAGTAATCTATGGAAAAGTACAAAATATGCAATAACACAGTGCTGGCATTAAAGATCTGCACAATATACTTGTGATGCCAACGTGGTCATGCAGTAATATTTGTTATTGCATTATGTTCTTTATAAAAGAGTTCTTGATTTATACTTTCGTGTAATCTTATTTATTATTGTATCCCGTCATGCTGTACAAGCATGTAATGTAATATGTGCAAAATCATTTTACAAAATACTGAAGTAAAGTATTAAAAGGAAGAAAGTAAAAAAAAAAAAAATTCTGGGAATTTTCAAATCAGATTTATAAACATTTGGAAGAAAAATACATATTGTACTATTCT
Source organism: Bovichtus variegatus (assembly GCA_943593645.1). NCBI lineage: Eukaryota > Metazoa > Chordata > Actinopteri > Perciformes > Bovichtidae > Bovichtus > Bovichtus variegatus. The sequence continues at coordinate 25,104 of CALSCE010009347.1, read as the reverse complement.
TATTTTAAATTCTTATATCAATAACTCATATTGTTTCACAATTAAGTTTATAAATTGCTCCTTTTTTTGTCAGGGCTGCAACTAACAGTTATTTTTATTATCGATTAATCTGCAGATTATTTTCTAGATTAATATATTTATTGGTTTGGTCTATAAAATGTCAGAAAATCGTGAAAAATGTTCGTCCCAGTTTCTCAAAGTCGAAGGTGATGTTTCTAAATGTCTTAATACAAAACAGAGAAAAGCAGCAAAGCTCCATATATCTGCATTAAAAATGACCTTAACGATTAATCGATTATCAAAATAGTTGGAGATCATTTTTCTGTCGGTCGACTTATTGTTGCAGTTGTCATTTTTGAACATCCTGCGCAATTTATGCAGGAAACTCACTCACATTTTATCTAAATTTGCCAACAGTTGCAAGTCAAAATAAGATTTTACAAACATCTCTCGAGTTCCTGTTTCTGCTTAAGTAGTTTCCTAATAAGAAACGTAATAATGCAGAAATCTGATCCGTACTGCCAGGTCAGAGCATTTAGGCAAAAATAAAAGAAGTTTATTAAGCTTAAAGACTTAATGAAAGAAGTGAAGTGGGACTGAAAGCTGTGGATGTGCCCTCGCTGTACTTTTCCATAGGTTAACACTGGAATAGAGTCGTTGTTACTTAAGGTTCCACCCTCCGCAGCCCCCTCTCCCCCGGTGCTTCTCTACAGTTCTACGCCTCGTACCCGGCAGACCGGCGCCGCTGGTGGTTCCAGATGTCGTCTCTGTGTTCGGGTCGGCAGAACAGCCTGGACGACTGGGCCAGACGCTCCCGGTGCTCCCGCTCCCGGTCCCGCTCGCCGCCGCCGCACGGTTTTGAGAACAGAGGACGGCAGCCGAACTGCGAGGAGGAGTGGGTTCTGTGGTCATGGAGACCAGACGAGGACAGCTGACCTCCCGCTGACCTAGGGAGACCAAATATGGACAAATCAACACAACCACAGGGAAGAGCGTCGCAGTGACCGCAAACACGACCAGTTTTTACATTTTTATCTTATTTTATCAACGTTACAAGAGCGTCCAATCAGTGTCTTATTACTGTGTCTCTCCAAAAGAGCGAGAACCACCACGACTCGAAAGATGCGGCTCCTTAAATCACCACTAGGTGGCGGCTCCAACCTCTTTACTATTACAGCGTCTACAATATCTGTACAATAACAATTCATCAAATGACATGATCCAGATGTAGTCACGTGGTTTATTCACTTCACCTGTTTCCATTTCAATCATTACATTAAATTACATTCAGCCAAACATAAGTGCTACATACAGCATTTCTATTCATGTGTTTTTTTAAATCTTATTATTGGGCAAAGTGCAATCAGTCGCTTGTTGTTTCTATCAACACAGTCAGTGATTTCAGCTTATTACTCGCTGATTCTACTCTAAATGTTCCATCATATACTCGGGAGTGACCCGAATGATTCATTAAAAGAATAAATATTTGACTTTGGAGCCGTGTTTGAGTATCAGGGCTGTGTTGTGGAGGGACTCGCCTGCTTTTAGTGATTCTGTGAGGCGTGTTATCAGTCGGCTGCTGGTACTGATGAGGACACAGAAGAAAAAAAAAGGTTACGTTTTTCAAATAAACCAGATACAAGATAAAGTACAAGCAGAAAATAGGCCGATGCAGTGTTAGTAGAAGTATTCAGATGCTTTACCACAGTATACAAATATTATGTCACAACTCCTGCATTCAACATATTATTATTATTAATATCAGGAAAATGTAATTAAAGTATCAAAAGTAAAAGTGCTCATTATGCAGTTAGTGTTATATCTTTATTTATTTTATCTAGAGCAATTTCTTACTACTTAATATACAGTTTGGTAGTCAATAATAATGCATCATATTTTAAAAGTAATTATATATTGTACGTGTACACAGCCCTGCACCCACAGGTGCCGGGTGCAAACAAACCGCACTTGATTGACATGTTGAAATGAAATATATAGTGAGTAGAAAGTGTGACGGACATGCAGAGTGACCGCACTAGTTGTACCTTGTAGTGGTTGCACTGCTGCGGGCTGCCGTTGACTTGGTAATACTCCACCAGTCTCTCGGCCAGAGCGATGCGTCGCAGCAGATTCTCGATGAAGTGCTGGATTCGAACTTTACCGCACGTCTCCTGCCGAGCCGCCGCTTCCAGAAACTTCTGGATGGTGATCACCTCCCTGGAGAACAAAGAAACATATCGACGCAAACGTGGAAATCAGGAATCTCCTGAAACAATAATATTTACTCAGACAGGGTGAGGGTATATAAATCCAGCCATTAAAGGTGCACTCCACAGTCAGCGAGCACGACTTAGCTTTGAAGAAATAGTCCCGGCGATGTACTCGGGTTGAAATGTGAACAGAAAGCGTTACAAACGGCTGGTGTCGGGTTTGAGGTTCAGGTCTGATGGAAGCTGAGACTGAGCTGCTTTAAGGACTTTGTTGGCTTTAGTGTGTTTGGACCAAGCTAGAGAGCAAAAGTCAGCTAATCCCAAAGGTTACAGAACGACTAGAGCTTTGAGCATCATTTAAGTAGTTTCAATTTTTTAATGAAAAAAGATTGGATGTGAAAAAAACGGAATTTTCATGGAAATTTTTTATTTATTTTTTTTAACTTAATTTTCTTGAAAAAAGCTTTGATGTGAAAAAATGCTAAATTTTTTCCTGAAAAAAGCTTGGATGTGAAAAAATACAAAGTTTTCATGAGAACCATGTTTAACGGATTAAAGTTTGAATCTGAAACTTCTTACGTTGCATTTGTTTAACGCTCCTGAATAACATTTCTATTTACGTGGCTTTTTTTCTTCCCTGGGTACATGAGGCGTATTAGGGCAATTGAAGGTAAAAACAACAAAAGATTCTTTTAACATTTTTTATTATTATTTAGAAATGTTATTATGTAACTTCAATCCCAGATCATTTGAGTTTTTATAATAACATAATATAGAAGCCTAATAATAAGAAATACAAAATGAATATAATCAATATGTAAAATAAATAATAAACTAAGAATAATAATCCTAATAATAAAACAATCTGAATAATAATAAACATTGAAATTCAGGGGAGACAACTAGCCTACATTTTATTTGATGGGACCTGGATAACGCAGAACTTTTTTTCTTTTTACCTCTCTTGTCGTTCCAGTTCGTTCTCCGAGGCGTTGAGCTGCTCCCTCAGCGCGGCGATGACCATGACAGCCACGTCCACCTGGCGGCTCAGCGACCGCTCCCTGTCTGCAACTTCCTGCCTCTCCTGGGCCAGGTGCTGCGAGTGAGCGCGCTCGCACAGCAGCTCCGTGTCGGTCTGCGCGAGCTCCGTGCTCACCTTGGCGAGCCGCCGCTGCATGGTGCTGTCGGCCGCCCGCAGGATGCTCGCCAGTCGTCGACGCACGGCGGCCGACGCTGCTGCCGTCTCCAAACCAGAGTACGAGTTCTGCTCTGGTGGTTACAGGAGAGGACACGACTGCACTGTTTGAGACTGTAACCATGGTTACTGATCGCTAATCCACCTCCTGAACCATCGTTCAGGCCTCAAACACAACTTCAACGCCATTTGTCAGCCAATCAGAGACTTCCTGTGGATGTATAATAATCCTCAATGTGCAGGACACATCTACTACGTTTACATGCAGAAAATATTATATATGTATATATGTATATATATATATATATGTTTATTGACCTTTATTGTCTTATTCCAAAAAACACAATATTTCAAATGAGCAGTTTACGTGGCTCGTGAAAATTAATACTTTAATGCGTATTCGGCTAAATTCAGAATATGCAAACGGATTGTGCTGTTTTCATGAGCGAATTTGGAAAATTGTCACATTGGGAATATAAACGTGGAATATTAGTGTGCATGGAAACGTAGTGAATTACATCCTCTGAACCAGCTTCTTCTGATTGTGTGCATGAGCAGAGTTACTGCTCGACTCTGAAACTGTACATTTCTGACACTCACTGAATATATAAATATCACTTTGCTCCAAAAAGTAAGAAAAATAAAGCTGAACGCACCGACCAGCTCCAGGTCCAGGTCCAGGTCCGGGTAAGGCGGGGGGCCGAGAGGAGCAGGAGGGAACGGGAGGTGGTGGTGGTTGAGGTGGTGGTGGCACACGTCTGTCTTTTTGATGGACATTTTTGTATCTTCTTCAGTTCTACCTCCATCTCTGTCTTCACCTTCGTCGTCATCCTCTTCTCCCACATCTTCATCTTCTGTCCCAAACTCCTCTTCGTCCTCCGCTTCCTCCTCGTCCTCGGCCTGCGTCCCCACTCCGACGCTTTGGGTGCGTCTCCTCACGGAGCTGTAGGAGTGGAGGAACCCGCTGTCTCTGGTGTCACTGAGGGAGCGGACGTGAGGCGGTCGCCCCGCGCTCTGCTGCCCCCTGCGGGTCGGGAGGCTCATGTCGTGCCAGGGGATCGACGCCGTCAACGGGTCGGGTAGTTTTCCGGTGATGCTGAAGCCGCCCGTGGTGACGTCTGGCGAGCAGTACGAGTGCCGGCACTCCAGGTGAGCGCGGAGCGAGGCCAGGCTGCGGAAGCGCTCCTGCTCGCCGCAGCGGGGGCAGCGGAAGGGGAGGTCGCAGGATGGGCCGGTGACGGCGCCGCAGGCCTGGCCGTTCCTCTCCAAGAGGAAAGAACCAGAACCTCTGGAACACAACTTCTGCTGCATCACTCTACACCTAGAAAACAGAGAAACATAGAGGAAGCATTTAGTCTGGAGCTGCAGCGATTAGTGATCGACAAATCAATAAAAACTATTGAGAAAAAGCTGTTTTCAGACTCGCAAACATGGAGATTTGCTGCTTATCAAGCTTTTATATCATATCAAAGTGAATATCTTTTGGTTATTTGGAAAAAGGAATTTATAATAATTTCTTTTCTGAAATGTTATAGACTAGTAAGTCAATTAATTTGTCGCTCAACAGAAATATAATTGCCAAATATTTTGACAATCGATTAATCGCTTAAGTCGTTTTAGGAGCAAAAATGTCAAATATTCAAAAGTTTTATTTTCTAAATTTTTATTGAGTTATGTGATAATATACTGAATATCTTGGGACAAAACAAGACATTTCAAGACTACAAAATTATGACATTTAAAAAAAAAATATTCTGACTTTTCACTGACTAAATTAATAATTGATTTATCTGGAAAAATAACAGAAAATGTATAGATAATGGAAACTATTGACTATTAGATTATTATTACACATGCACTCTGTAATAATAGTCATTATTGAAGGGAAGAAAACATAACAAGTGATTCCAAACTCATGAAAGGTACATTTATGTTATTAATAATTAGATGGTTATACATGTCCTATAATCAAACCCCTGTACCATCATACAGCAGCACATTGATTTGGTAATTTCCCAACATGTATAAAATCCAAAAAGGACATTTTGTTCGTTCTCCAGATAAAACAAAACAGAAACGTTTCCATCTTAATAACATTTACAGGTAAATTCCTCTCACCATCTTTAGCATCTTTAGCATCTTTAGCATCATTAGCCGTTAGCTCTACCTGGCTGCTCTCACTGAGGCTAACGTTAGCTTGCTAGCTAACAGCAAACAAACGCTGAATCATTATTAAGCAGAAAGCCGTTCACGCGCCGCTCTTACCGGTTTAACGGCGGATTATAAATAAGCGTCTAACCGTTAGTGTCTGCAGGTGTCATGTCGCAGACCGACAGCGGCACGCATGATGTCATTCATTCACGAGACACACGGCGACCAGCCGTTAAGTTAGCAACAGATCAATAACAACACCACATCCGGTCAGAACTTTCAGAATAAAACTCGTGAAGTAGCTGTGATCCGTACTTCCGGTTTGGATTTTCAAAAA
>CALSCE010009347.1:0-14211 GCA_943593645.1 Bovichtus variegatus | reverse complement strand
CACACACACACACACACACACACACACATGGTTTCACTTGTATGTGTATAAACTGTGTTCAATTTATAACAAAACGTCAGATTTTATAAACTCTTCACATGTTTATGTGGAAAAATCTTAATTTGTAAGCGTCAGATTAATGTCGAAGTACAAAGTAAAATAAAGTAAAGTTCTAAACGTTCTTCGTCAGTTACTATGGTTACCTTTACGACATCCGGCGCAAAGAACTCGATCAGCGGCGGCATGCTCAACTCTGCTTTCACCCCCGTGGCCTCTGCAATGATCTTCTTCACCACCCCCACCATCCAGTTAAAACCTGCACACACACACACACACACACACACACACACACACACACACACACACCTCATTTTAATTCATGCTTAAGACAGTTAATGACACGTAACACCTGAATTACAGGGACATGTTAATGAAATGCCACAAGAATGGTGATGTTTTTGGTTTTAAAGGGATAGTTTGGATGTTTTGAAGTGTGTTTGTATGAGGTTTCTCTCCAGACAGGAACAATGTCCTGCTGTGGACGTATGTTAGACACCTAAAAATATCAATATCAGCTTAAGTCTACGCTATATTTTTAATATTTTCACCTCTTTACTTACTTACTTTAAAGCCACCAGACTCCATTGACAAAAACAGTAATTTTATCTCGCAGAACGCAGGAGTTGCTGGTCTACTTCTGCCTCTATCGGTCAGTTAGTTTGTGTTATTGTTTGACTTTGGTGAATCCAAACAAACCCTTCAAAACACCAAAGTCACACAATAACACAAACTAACTAGCAAATCAAAGCAGCGAAACCAGCAAAACTCGCTTCTCTGTGAGCTAAAATCACTGTTTTTGTCAATGGAGTTTGGTTGCTCTGACAACAAGGTGCAAATACTCAAAATATATTGAAAGCTTCCTGTCTGTTTCTCCAAACTGCATCTAATGGAGGAGTAGTAGCAGTCACGTGATAATGTAATACATGGTAGAAACATTTTAACTTTGCAGCTACTTGCAGTGAATCTATACGTTGTACGTTACGGCGTCTGCAGCTGCTGCAGGTTATTTCTCTGATCTGTTTCACTCCTTCTCGTCTTTCTTTTTGGCAGCGAGCCGCCATGCTACTCTCCCTGACAGATCTACTGTTAGATAATGGCTGACATTCAAAGGTGTTTATGGCCTGTCATGTTCAAGGTGTGGGACAGGACTCCAGGTGTTTTCATTTTTTTGTGCAGACATCATTTTTTCCGAGATTTGCCACAAGTCCTTGCAGTATTAGTATATTTCACCTCATTACTACTATGTCTTTGTCAGCAAAGATTTTCATGGAACTTGGTGGAACGGTGCAACATGGACCAACGAAGAGCCGACTCCGTTTTGGAGTGAATCCAGATCACGGGGCGGACACACAGATTGTTTTTCACTTTCGTCTTTCATCATGAGATGGGGCATCGAGCCCTTTTTATTGTTCTTTTAAACAGTAACCATTTACAACCAACAAGCACTTACTGTGCATGTTTTTTTAAAGCACATTCCAAAATGTTTGGTCTATTTTTTGCAGGTTTTCCACATTTAGGTTTATGTTTTTAGATCAGTTTGTTGGTTTGTCTGTCAGCAGGATTACAAACAAAGGCCTGATATTCATGAATGTTGTGTGGTGGAGGTTCTCTTTTGTCTTTGTATGTTCTTGAGTACAAAGCTCTTTCTGCAGAAGAGCACAAAGGTCTGTCACAATGATCCTGTGTGAAGCGCTTTCACCTTTACACGCCTCGGGTGACTCAGGTGAGGGAAAAGTACCGTGGCCGTTATCTGCCAGACGCAGCCCAGACAGTTATCTGCTCATTCTCCCAATGAACCGAGGTCATCTTGGGGTCACACCCTCGCACGGCACCAATTGTCGAATGGCAATAAAGAAGCAGTAAAGCAATGCAAGGTTTTTCTATTATGTTTGGTGGAAGGGTGTCACGGGGTCAAGGAAGAACTTTTTATTATACACATTTTAGAGCCGAAGGTGTTTTTCACTCATGGAATCATCTTCATGTCCCGTGCTCGCAGAGTGTCCTTCTAGTTCCTGTTGTTCTCCAGGACTACAGAAGACTTTGTGGGAAATGTTCCAACAATCTGACAAGTCAAAGTAAAAAAGTAGAAGCAAACTTCCTCAATCAGGAGGTTCCTTGGAAGGCCGACCGGGTTGTGAGAGATTTTTAAGATGTTGATATATTTAAAGGGCTTTTTTTTCTTACTTCCATTTATCCACGCATCCATGATTTCCACCGAGGCCAAATTCGGATCCGCTCCAAATTGGTCTTGGTTCTTCCTCGGCCCATACTGCACCCTTCCACCAAGTTTCAATAAAATCGGGATTAAAATAACGACTTTAATTTGGTTTACGGTGCTGAAAGAGTTGACTTTTTTAAAAAACGAAGCTAAAGAGGTTTAAAATAGAGCTACAGACTTTCTGTGTCATCCAATAGGGACAGAAAGTCCTGAGAAAGCCATGGAGTGAAACACACACTTAGAGAAACCACTGAAAAACTACGTCAGGCCTATAAATGGTAGCGGAGCGAGTGCGGGGGTGAAGGTCGAGTTAATCCTCAATCTGCCTCCACGCATCAGCCTGACATCAGGAAGCCATTAGCTGATTTACGCTGATTTACGCTGATTTCACTGCCTGCAACATCAGAAGGAGACGCTCGGCTGCTGCAGTCACACACCCAGATTTAAACAGCGCTGTTATCCCCATGCGGGCCCCAGTCCAAAAGGGCCCCTCTGCATGTGGGACGGCTGTGTGTAATCTAACATTCCTCCGAAGGCCATTAACTCATTTGTCTTCGTGCCGTTGGTGGTGTGCAAAAGAGCCTTTTGAAAGGAAACACAAACCCCCGAAAAGAAAACATGTCACATTCCTTGAACGCGGCGCGGCGACAGCGGGAATGTCACGCTTTTCTTCGTGCAAAAGAGATTTCAGCAAAGTGGCTTTTCAAAGTCTAAAGGCTCCGGGAAGCAGTTTTAAAAATTAAATTAGTAAAACTATTCTCGCATGTGTGGAGATCTCCCAACTTTTAATTCTAGAAAACTGAGAATTTATAATATTTGGCAAGTTTTTATTCTCCGAATCCTTCATTAACACGTTGTATGTTGTCTGTTTATAGCATACGAAAAAACTAAATGTATAAACATAAATGTCTCCTTTAATCGGGGATTATTTCTCGGCAGTGATTTTACAGAAAACTTGTGTTTAAAAACGTTTTAAAAGTTGTTTTACAGGCTTGTAAAACCAAATAAATCCATCTCCTCTGCAACCCGACTTTTAAACATTCTTTAGTTTTCTACCATTATTTACTTATAGATTTCAGTTTTTATGTTTTTGCATGTGCACGCTGCTCTTAACTATTAATCAATAACGTTTGTTTTTCATGATGTCGTGAGAGGAACCTGAGATCAGAGTTTAACAACTTTAGTTTTTGCATTAAACTACACAAAGCCGTGTGTACTTGTGAGTAGTAAAGAGTATTTTCCCTTCTTCTCTCATTACTTCTACAGGCTTTAAAATAAATCTAAAATACAGGGGAAAGTAAGTACATTTACTCAAGCCTTAAGTACAGTTTTCAGGTACTTTACGTCTATTTTCTTTATACTTCTACTCTATTTCAGAGAGAAATATTTCCCTTTTTACTCCACTACACATGTGTGTAGTCGTGGCTCCTTTAAATGTTATTATATATTTACTTATATTTAGTATTTTTACACTGTTGCATTACTTTTGCTTTAGTAAAGAACCCAGATTCTTGGTGGTTTATGAAGAAGAATAAAGAGCGACCCCTTTTTTATCCTCCTGTGTCCTCTTTCCAGGACCCCGAGCCGCGGGCTGGGAAACGTTGCCTTATCCTTCGTCAGTTTTACAAATCGACTCCTCACAGCCGCAGGGGAAAGTTCATGTCCCTGAAAATCCGACCCGCATGGATTTGAAACGTGCAAACACTTTGTGTCACTTTTGTTTTCATAATGTAAATAAACACGTGAGATAAATAAGCAACAGGAAGTGAGATTCACGCCACTTTTTGTAGGAATTCAACATCTTCCAGCCGCCTAATCTCCTAAATGTTCTGCGTGTCCTTAAATGCACCAACCAGGAAGAGTCCCGCGCTGCCACAAAACCAACAATGGAGCTGAATTTACAAGTGAATTTTCACACGAATGTTTGAGAGAAATGGAGCCAATTCAAAAAACTCCTAAAGATCCAAAACAAATCCAACAACAAAGAGGCTGCTCATGAAAAACCTGCTGCAGAAAGACAAAACAAATAGATTTAAAGCAAATAAGATGCAAATACAGAAATAAAAATTGCCTCTTTACTTTGCTTTTCTTCCCGCTTCTCTTACATACAATACATTTTATGACTAATACTTTTATTTAAGTAAGGTTTTGACTTTTTCACTTTTACACTGTGGTATTAATACTAAGTCTTATTATCATTATTGTTTATTTTTTATTATTATTGTTATTGTTTTTTTAAATGATTTTTTATTATCATTATTGTTTATTTTTATTTTTTATCATTATTGTTATTATTGTTTTTTTTTAAATGATTATTATTATCATTATTTTAAATCTTTTTCATTTATTTTTATTCTTTTGTTTTTTAAATTTCTGTATAGATTTATTTATTTTATTTTGCTCTTTTTAACTGTATTGTTTTAATAGGAACCAGTAGACGGGAGGTCAAAGGTCAGAGGTCATAACAGAGGTGAGACAGGTAAAAACATGTTTTTATGTTCTGCTCAATTTAGAGATTTCTGTCTATTTATCTTCCAGAACTCGTCTTCTGTCAGATTAATGTAAAGAAAACATCAGAGTTTATTTAATAACTTTGTCTGTTTGTGTCTGTAGATAATCACATAAAGCCTCATTTACATATTTAAACATGTCAGAACACTTGTAATATAAAAAGTAATTGTGTTAATGTGAGTCATGAACTGAAGTTTCCTGCTGATATCTGTGAGTTAAATTCCCCCCCACTCACCACATTTGGGATACGCCACCAGCATGATGTCGTCCTCTCTGGCCGTGAAGTTCCCCAGAGCCTTTAAATTGTCCTCGGGGCAGAGGAGGAGCGGGTACAACACCCCGTTGTATTTGAAGAGCTTGTCCTCGTCCTTCATGTCCTTTGCCCTCTCTAAAGTGGACTGCACGTTGGTGGCGAAGGTGTTGGTGCTCATCATGAACCAGAGGAAGCTGAACCAAACTCAAGAAACACAAAGTGTAAAACAGGAAATAAGAAAAACTGCTTTCTGTGCAGCTGAGCGTCCATCCACTGCTGCACTGGAACAGAGAGTGGAAGGGTGAGTGTGTGTGTGTGTGTGTGTGTGTCATGAAGGAGGAGGCACCAGGAACTTCCTTTTACTACACGCACGTACACACACGTACACACACGTACACACACACACACAGCGTGTGGTAGTGTGACTGATGGGAGATGCCTGAACAAGGTTTACCAGATGGGAGGGACATGCTGACAGTCCGTCACACACACACACACACACACACACACACACACACACACACACACACTCTTTACAGGCCTTTACCTCCTAAATCCCCAGAGAAAACGAGGAAAAACTCCCCCACAAATCCCTCAGAAGAGGGGAGCGGGGGGGATTGGACTTCGGGGGGGGTTGAAATTCCTCAGACAGGGGGGGGGGGGGGGGGGGGGGGGCGGCAGCAGAAACACAAATGTGACTGAAAGCTGATCGTTGTTCGTCCTGACTCTTTGCTGCTACACGTCCAGAGGTTTGGAGAACTTTGAAGAACCAGGTTGAGAAAGAATAACTTCAGCCACACAGGCCTTGTGTGAGTCAGGCGCCTACATTTCCCATGATGCACCCTGTAAGCGCTCACATGACAGGTGGAAGTAGTGTCCGAACCCTTTACTGTTATATATGATGTTTATTTATTAATGTTACTGCTGCATTATGTTGCTTTATTAAGGTTCTGCTCTTTTTAACTCTTCATCCTTCAGTTTATCACAAACATTCAAAATCAGAATCACTAAAAATGAAAAACAAAAAAATGTAGTGCAGTAAAAAGTGAAACATTTATTAATTTATATATGTACAATATAAAGTAGCTTCAAATATAAATATTGAAGGACAGTAAAAATCTTTTTTTTTTAATAATTCCTTTACTTTTAAGGACCAATATTGTTTATTAGTTTCAGTAGTTAACTATTTTATGGTCATTTTGTAATTTTTTTCAGCTAAATATATCACTTTGATCTATAAATAAAAATGTAATAAAAATCTCGTACATTTGTGATTTTTCTTTGTAATTTTTTTTTTTTTTTACATTCGGGATTTCTTTTTTTTTTTTTTTTTTTTTTCGTAAATTTGTAATTTTTTTTGTAATTTTTTTTGTAATTTATTTATTTATTTTTTTTTCGTAAATTTGTGATTTTTTCTGATAAATGTATCCCTTTAATCTCAAATATTATAAACTTTTTTCTTTTCGTTTCTTCTTGTAAATTTACTTCTTTAATCTCAGAAATTCTAAGTTTCTCAAAAGTAACATCTAAACATCTGACATGTGACGTTTAAATATGTAAATGAGGCTTTATGTGATGTCACTTTTGTGAATTTAGGAGAAATCTACAGACACAAACAGACAAAGTTATTAAATAAACTCTGATGTTTTCTTTACATTAATCTGACAGAAGACGAGTTCTGGAAGATAAATAGACAGAAATCTCTAAATTGAGCAGAACATAAAAACATGTTTTTACCTGTCTCACCTCTGTTATGACCTCTGACCTTTGACCTCCTGTCTACTGGTTCCTATTAAAACAATACAGTTAAAAAGAGCAAAATAAATAAATAAATCTATACAGAAATTTTAAAAACAAAAGAATAAAAATAAATGAAAAAGATTTAAAATAATAATTAAAATAAAAAAAAACAATAATAATACAATTAAAAATAATTAAATAACAATGATAATATTTTGAATGCAGGATCTTTTCACAGTTTGGTATTTGTACTTTTACTTCAGCAAAGTATCTGAATACTTCTTCCACCGCTGCTTCTTTCTCTTTTGTTCGTCTCTGCAACTCTTCATCACTCGCCTCTCTTTCCTTCATCTTCTCTTTCTTTACATTTCAGCCCCGCTCAGCTCCGGGGCCTCTCGTGTCACTTTGACAAACTGTTGCACACAAAAATGTCCATTTACCGCTGTACAAATGAGCAATTACATATTCTGCACACACACAATCAACTTTCACCAAGATTCTCATGAACACACACACACACACACACATACACACACACACACACACACACACACACAAACACACACACACGCAATTCCTTGGGGCCCCAGACATAATACACACATTTCCACGCTTGAATCTGTCACGCTTCGTCTTCTTTCTCTCGTACTTCACATGAATACATGAATAAGTTTTGAAGCCCTGTATTTGCTGACTGTCTGAAACAGTTGCACTGCTCTCTGCACACATCCACGTTTAAATATTTAAATGTTGCACTGCTTCAGCTGTAAAATGTTTTTTATTTTTATTGCAGTAGGCTGTCAATCAACATGAACCTCTCATGCACCTGATTGCACGATGTCTTCAAAAGATATTAAGATAAATGACAAAAAAAACACGAAAAATGTAATTTATCAAAAATGTTGCAGATTCACTTTCTGTCTATAAACTCTTCATATGTTTTGTGTGTAAAAATCTTAATATATAAACTAACTAAAGCTGTACTTAAGCACTTTTATCTGACAGCTTTAGTTACTTTGCACATTCAGGTTATTAATACAAAATACAGATCAACTCATTTAACTGACGATGTATTATTTTAGGTTAAGCTACCCAGCAGTATATAAAGTAATTAAAATGAGCTTCACCTTTACCAGCTGCAACATTTAAGTAATGAACACACACACACACACACACACACACACACACGCACACACGTAAATATATACGCATAATGAGAAATAGTAAATATATATTCAGGTGTAAACTGTATGAAAAGTATATAAGGGTTAAGAGACAGTAGGCTATAATGGTGAACAATATTATATATGTTTTCTTCTTTTAAAATAATTTTACTGAAGTAACATGTGTAAACACTATTTAGTTTTTATTTATTTATATTTATAGTATTTATTTTATTATAATCTATTTTTTTTTCTTGCGGAAATGGTCTTCCACATCCGGGACTTTGGATCTGAATGAGGAAAATAAAATGCAGATCTGTAAAGCACATGGACTGTCTCGCGACGTTATGTTCTCACTCAGTAGTGATTTATAGATCTATGAACTGACGCATGCGTCGTGCAGCTAAAAGGAACAGCCTGATGGGTACAGGAAGTCCAAAATGGCGATGGACGGAATGATGTCCACGTCCTCGGGTCTCTCTTACCATAATGCCGGGGACTTTTACCCCAGAAAGTTCGGCACCAAGCCGGACGTGGTGCCGTCCGGGGTCACCGAGAGGAAAGTGGGGCCGCTGGATAAACCTGACATGGTGTCGGTGGATGTCATTAACGTCAGTGATTCAGGTTTGTTATGCTAACAGGCTAACGGCTAACAGCTAACAACACGTAGTCCAACATGCTAACAGCTGATTCTGGGTTTAGCTGTGAAACCTCAGCGGAGTTTTGCAGTTTATTCTGCTGTTAGCCGGATAGTTTACTTATTAACGGTGTGTTTTACGGGTTATGGGAGCAGTTTAGTTCCGTCCGGGTCCGGGAATCCGGTTTGTTGACGTTAACGTTTAGCTAATCTAGCTAGCTGTTAGCCTGCTAGCAGCCGGTTTAACGTTCACTCAGTAAACACGTTGAGTTAATGCGCAGTGATGGAAGAAGCATTCTTAGCTTTAATTCAGTGAAAGTAGAAACAGTTACAGGTAAAAGTCCTGCTTTTAAAACCGTACTTATAGAAATAGTACAAAAGTATTGGCATCCAAATACATTTAAAGTACCAAAAGTACTCTTTAAGCAGAATGGCCCATTCCAGAATAATGTATATTATATTATTGGATGTTCATCACTTTAATGTTGCAGCTGGTAAAGATGGAGCTTATTTTAATTACTTTATATACTGCTGGGTAGTCTAATCTATAATAATACATCATAATGTTTTAGTTGATTTATATGTAGTGGAGTAAAAAGTACAATATTTGCTTCCAAAATGTTGCTCAAGTAAAGTACAAGTACCTCAAAATTGCCCTGAAGTACAGTACTTGGTAAATGTACATTGTGACACCACTTTTAATCCTCGAGCGTAAAGCAATTTAATGTAGTTATGGAGGTAATTTGTCTCCAGTTTGTGTCTGTTATGGTTGTATTTATATTTGTAAACAAGTACATTTTACTACCTCCTGAGTTGCTATAGTGTGTAAAACCTTCTATAATAAAATATATATATTATATATACACCTCTGCTTGTTTTCCCTGAAGCTTATTAATCCTGATATTATATTCATAAATATATATATATATATATATATATATATATATATATATATACAATTAATATACATAATAAAAATATTAATATTTGTAGAAATCAGCTTTTTATTTCATAGAAAGTTAGGGTGTCTCCTCTATAAAGGCTTGCAGAAAAGCCTCATTGTAGTAATTTTTATATGATATTTTATATCATGGTGTGTATATATATATGTAATAAAGAGAAATATGACAACATTGCTTCAGCATTTATGGGATAAACTGCATTCTGAAAATGAGTTCTGGTAGAGTTGTATACTCAGTTTTCTTTGTTAACTCAAGCTTATAATGTAAGATAATAACAAAATAACACCAAAGTGGCAATAAGCCGAAAATGATCTTTTATGTAAAGCAAAGAAAACACTGATTATCTGCAATAAAACACAGAAACCTTGAGTGTAACTTTCCTCGTGTGACTCTCAGGTTGTGCTTTGCTCACGTGTTGTGTCCGTATTCTTCCACAGACGTTCACATGCACAGGAAGAAGCATGAGCACGACACCTACGTCCTGGTGAGTGTCTCCGGCTCGATGACCCTTTTATTTCCTCACCTGCAGTCGTACGCACGTGCACGCACATTCTCAGCAAACCAACTCTGAGCTAACTGCGTTAACGAACTGCGTTTGAGTGTTTGACATGAGCACCGACTTTAATAAATCCAAACATTTCATTGAATCACAACATTAGTACTAACCGTAAAAAACAAACTACTTTATGTGCGCTGGGTAAATGATGTGCATTGATCTCGCAGCACTGCGTGATCAGGCTTGGCTTTTGTGCAGTGTGTTCTCGTCTTCACAGTTTGATCTGCAGGAGATGAATCTGTTTATTTATTAGCAATTAATTAGTCATGAAAGAGTGTGTCTAATGTGACGTTTGTCGGTATAAGACTGTCATGGCCAGTTTGTATAAAAAGAGTCAAGTTTCCCCTCGAAAAAGTAGAACTTTTTACGCTTGCAATTTGTACTTTGTATTAAGATAAAAGTAGTTTATTAAAGCCTTAGTGTGACACAAGATGAGCACTTGTTGACAGACGTTCATATCGTGTGCAGAGTTAAAGATTTGCACCATTTTACCAGCCAGATGTTGGTCAAATATGCAAGTGGCTCGTACGTTTGCGTCACTGCGCAGAGAAACGATGTTCACTAATCTGTGATGTGGCTGGTAAATGTGAACATTCACCGGTCGTTTAAGCAGTGGACAAAAAAAGTTAAGTTTGCACCGTGATCATGTCGCAAAAAAAGTCTTTTATGGACTTAATGACGAAAGTAGAATGTTTTTTTTTTTACAGTTTCACTTGTATTTCAAGCTTTGTTTGGTCTTTGCTCACTTTGGAATGACTTTACTTTTAAACAGTGCGGGACATTAGCAGCAGCTGTGAAATAAAAAAAAAAAGAAGTTTGAATTTTATAACTTTCTACCTGTATTAGACGTATCAGTTTGTCTTGTGCAAAGACACGTGTGTGTGTGTGTGTGTGCGCGTGTGTGTGTTTTCTAAATTTTAATAAAATAATAATCTGCAGAAATGCTTCATGTTTCAGTCACTTTTGAAAGAAGTCCATGTTATGCACGGACTCCCCACATGGTGGCAGTGCAGGTCACACTTTGCCTTCTTTCTCAGACTTGATGAACCTGATTGTACTTAAATGAATCTTAAATATCTAATCTCACACTAAAATCTTGCTTTATTATTAATTTTTGTTTTTTTAAATTTGCAGGGCACCATTCATCCATTCAGGAAGACGCACAAATCCATCTTTGGAAAACTTCAGCAGGAATTCAAACTGGTCACTTCAGATAGACGGGTAAGTGTGTGTGTGATTTTAAATCTGTAGTAAAAACTACATTTTTATACTTTCGGCCCCTAAAAAATCAGATCTAATCTTTGGCTCATCGCTGGTATTTTTTGGCCTTTTTTTATTTTATTTCTTTTGATCATCAACCAACTAAATCCGCCTGGTTTTAATCAGCCGAACCTCGTTTTTTCGCTCCTCGTTTTCACCGTCAGCGCCTGGAGAATCCTCACTTCATAATCCCATCGTGCTGTAAAGTGGTTATTCTGAGTCTCACACACAGTCAAACCCAAACACCTCCAGTAATCCTGTTTTCCGAGCAGGTCACCATGTTCCAGTGAAAGCCCTCGGAGTAAAATACCATCAGTCTTAACTTCTGTATGTTCTGTGTGTTTGCACTGATCCTAAGTGCTTTAACGTCCTTTGGGCCGCTTCTCATCTCTTGTCCTCTCATTGTATTTAGCTGCTTTTAAGCTCGAGTGGGAACTTGAAAAGCCATACAGTACTAGGAAGAGTCAAATACGACGACCCTTTGTAAAGCAACATTATGTCGTCGCCAACATTTTTGTGATTTGCCACCGTACACGTGGACGGCTGTAACGCTTCACCTGCGTTTATTGTTCTCGCATTACTTACCAAATATAGCGAGTCGACAGCTAATGCAGCCAAAATAAATATATATATATATATATAAATAACCCCAGTCTGTGCCCCCCTCCCTGAAAACCTGCTCCTCACTCCTTCGTTGCTCCTCACTCCCCCAATACTCTTGGTGCTCCTCACTCCCCCGGTGCTCCTCACTCCTCCTCACTCCCTCCTGGTACCCCCGGTGCTCCTCACTCCCCCCCGCGGTGCTCCTCACTCCTCCTCACTCTCCCGTTGCTCCTCACTCTGTCCTGGTAGCACGGCTAACTGAGCTAACGGCTAACTGAGCTAACGGCTAACTAGCAGACAGCGGCTACTTTTAGCAGCAGTTAGCAACAAGTTCAGCTTTCTGTCCATCAGTGAAAAAATAAAAGAAGCAGAAAACATTTTCTCCATAAAATAAGATCAAAATGAACGTCTATAAAACCTGACGGAGGCGTTCTCCCTTTGACACGTCAGTGTGGTGTTGTTTTAGGTGGAACAGTTACATCGTGTTGCTCTAACTTTATAACACTGTTCTGCATATTAAACGTCAGCTGTGCTCAAACATTCACTTTGGTGAAATAACGCAGAAAGTCCTGCAGCATGTTCCGCCTCTCGAACTTCCACCTGACCTCACGGACATCTGATTGTTTGTTTTCCTCCATTTTATTTCCTTCATTTTTCCATTTCTGGGTCAGTAATTATTTAGAGTGCAGTGGAAATCTGATCTTATTGTGAAACGAGAGCGCTTATTTATGATTTGATAGCATTTTTGGGTGAAAGGGGGCCAACTGCTCGACATGGACTCATTTAATGGAGGAAGCTTGGTGAGGTGAAGTAAATGAGTTTATCCTCTGTCCATGCGACAAGCACAACTCTCATTTTTGGGGGTGAATTTCTAAGGTCTCAGCCAGGACGTTATTGGGTTTTCACAGCCTGCTGACGAACATGCATTAAGTTTTCCACCTCGGCAGTAAAACTAAAACTCGCTGTTATGAAAACAGGGAACAACAACAGAGTTTGTCCTGATTTCCTGCTCAAAAAAACAAAACACGTTTAGTACAATAGCTCGGAGTGATTTTTGGTAGAACAAGGAGGAAAAAAAAAAAGTAGTGCACAACAAAACAGGGACAGATGTAGAGTCTAAGCTAAAAATGCTTTGGAACAACACCGGGATGTAAAAATTACAGAGAAAACACTGGAGACATGATAATGAACGTAAAAGGATCTCAGACATGATTGTTTTGTGTGAGTGTACGTGTGTGTGTGTGTGTGTCAGCGTTATTGTGCTATAATCCACTTTGAGCACATGCTGGCAGGGGGTCTTGCTTCCCCATTGAGCCTTGGATTGGATTACACGGTGTCGTACACGGCTTAGGGACCATACGTAGTTCAAACCGGGGAAAGTTGAGACGTGTTTCCTCCGCGGCCTCGACCCCCGTGTCTCCGGTTACCTGCCACCGAAGTCTCGCTGACTTCACGTGCAGTTTGACCCGCACAGGACTGTTTTTAGATGCAGCCCATAATGCCTCCGTATGCCTTCAACAGGAGACCATTTTTTTTTGTAGCTTTTCCAAAACTGGAACTGACCCGCGTGCCCTTTTCCTGCTCGGGTCTGGAGGTGAGGACGTTTTGCAGGATTTTAACTTCTGAACGACACACATACAGAAAACCTCTAAAGTTCCTCTCCTGGCATTGATTAAACCCCCAAAAGATATCTCTGTTCATCAAAACGACCATGAAAAGAAATCCCTTCATGCCTTTTAGTATACCCGCATTTATAAATATGCTCATTTGTCAACTTGCAGCGTCAGGCTTCAATTTAAGTTTTGTGGGGAAGAAAAAAAACATCTGTTTTTGAGTAAAATTTCAAACGATGATCTGGAAAATGGTTCCTGCGAACTGGAGTTTTCTCTGAATAAGAATTTGGTTTATTGCCGAGAAAGTTTTCACCCACAAAGGATTTGCTTTGGTGTAATATTGTGCGAACATAAACACAGTAAGAGAAATTAAAATGTAAAGTAAGAGCAAATATGGAAATATTATGTAAATAAAAAAGTAAAATCTATTATAAAATCAAAAAATGTGTACAAGAAATATAAATATACAAAAAAAGGAAATGCAATAAGAATATGACAATTGTCTAGAAGTTGGGCTTGTGTGTATATGTGTATATATGTGTGTATGTATATATTTTTTATATATATTTTATATATGTATATATTTTTTATATATATTTTATATATGTATATATTTTTTATATATATTTTATATA
>CALSCE010009344.1:19200032-19221611 GCA_943593645.1 Bovichtus variegatus | reverse complement strand
GTCCGTGACACGTTTGTGTAGGAAAGAGGAGTTGTTCTATTCATGCACGGATTGGTTTCTCACTAGATTTAGGAACTTTTGGAGCTATTGCTGCTGTTGGCAACATTGACCGGGGTTTTTCGGTTGGATAATCTTTTTTTAAACATTTTTTCTTTAATTGCTTCTTTTTCTCTAAATTTCTTTCCAAACATGCAGTACAACATCATGTGTTCTAGATCAACATCTAGTGGGTAAACAGTAACTGAATACACAACAATTATGAAGTTTTATTTTTTTAATTTATGCATTCAACAATTTTTTAATTTCTTCCATTATTCTTTTATTTATTTATTTCAACATTTATTTCAGCATTCATTTATTATTTTATTTATTTCAGTTTTCATTGACTTATTCCTATATTTCTTTCAATTCAAATTTGAATTTCTTCTGTGCAGTGGACAAATAAGACATATACAATACATACCTAAATAACTAAAGATATATGTATATATATATATATATATGTATATTACATTTATTTACTTCTTTATTTATTAATTCCTGTATTTATTTATTTGTGTTCAGTGTTATGTTTATATTAAGGTGGGATTAATCTAGTGAAGGTTTTTACTGCATGCTTGGTTATTTACTGATCTTCGATGAAAGATCTGGTAGTTTGAGTGATGATATCCTGTCATCTAGTGGACTGTCACTGTTTCACATGTTCAAGGATTCAAGGATTCAAAGGCTTTAATGTCTTGAACACACAACCTACAGGGTAGTTGTTGGCAATAAAAAGCTTAAGTCCCAGGCTCCTCCAACAATGCAACATATAATATACTTAAGATATAAATGAAATAAATAAATCACTTGCAGGAAAAAGTCAAATATATACATATTAAATAGAATAAGATAAAACAGACTGTAACATTTTAATGATTGTACAGTGTAATTAAATACTGTATACTGTAATACTATATAAATATTTAAGTAGTGACACTTCACAGAGCTCAGGAGTTCAACAGTCTTATAGTCTGTGGGATAAAACTGACTGGTCTGGTGGCCTTGGTGCGGATGCTGTGGGACCACCTCTTCTCTTTGTAAATGAAACTGTGTCAGTGCTAACCAGCTATCCCAGTGTGGCAGACAGTCTACAAAATAAACCTTGGTGTGGAGTACAACGTCCAGGGGACACAGCCACACATTTACCCCAAAAGGAGGTTCTGGAAACCAGACAAACATAAAAGTTCATTTGTAAAATAAATGTGTTGGATCAAACCCTCACATCATCACTGATAGGTCTGGCACAAACAGGAAATTGTGAGATGGTTGATGAGGGGAGTCTGGGTGGAATGAAGTTGTATTTCAGCTTATGCGCTTGTAGCACCAAAGTGAGGGCAACTATTTATTAATACCCATGGTTTTGGAATGAGATATTCACAAATCGTTTCTGTTTAGGTATCTATTTTGAAAGTAAGAATCTGATGCACATGCAAATGTCTTGGTAACTAAAAGCCTCAGATCAGATGAACTTTTTAACATTCAGGTGTATATATTCTTGTCCTTGTCTGAGGTATTCGGATGTGCCCATGACACTTTGTACTCTAAAGACTTTCTGCTGAATTGAACTCATAGCCCAGTCTGTTGGTTTTTACTTCTATGAATTCTATTAAAGCATAGTGACAGTAAAAGGATGTTATGGGTATGATTATGTGGGTATCTGATAAATGAACTGCAGCTGTCACATCTGAGAACAATTGGATTAAAAAAGATAATTCATTTGTTTTAGCCTTTATTAAAAGAAAATGGAGACATAATAAATACTGGTATCTGAACAAAAAACACGAGCTGGAATTGAACCAGGGACGTTCCAATTTCAATGTACGGTATGCAGCCCAAGGCCAATAAGATGCTCTGTCACTGTTAAAATCTCTCCAATCTAATTTGAATCACTGCTCCACTTCTGTTGGCAGCAGAGAGATGCTTGTCTGCTGCTACTGTGTGTGTTTTTTGCAAAGGTGTTAATGTTCAGGATAAGTATGTACAGTCATTCCATAGAGCTGAGAATAGCAGTCAACAAATATCATGACTACAATGTTCTGGATGCATGATTAAATAGATAGTGTGAGATGAGGATGATGTTACATGTGTAAAAATGGAACTGGAACAAGAAGTTAACAGCTGGAGCTTTGCACTGGATGTGTTGGGTTGGCCGTGTATGTAGTCACCAGGCTATGGCATGATGTGCGTCTACGTGGATGTTATAGAATCCTATTTGGTTGTGGCATGTGTACATTTTTATCATGGATCTCATGATCTTGGAGAACTACTGAGGTACGCATGAAAACAATTTTGTCATGATCTGTCATTAACATTTATTGTGGGCTTGGAGCCAGAAAGCCAGTAAAGGCTTTTAGGACTTGTTTTGGCCATACTGCTGTACCCGCATGGCTCCAGGGACGCCTCTGATGGTCAGTTGGTTCGTCCCTTTCGTCCAGACGGAAATATCTCATAAGGTGCAGAATGGATTTCCTTGACATATTGGTGCAGACATGCACGGTGCCCAGTGGATGAACCTTAATGACTTTGAAGTGGACTTTTCCTCTAGTGCTACCAGCACGTTGACATTTGCAGTCCAGAGTAAAATGTCTACAACTTTTTGCTTTTAATGGCCGTTCAATTTGGTGTAGACTTTCACGGTCTTTGTGAACTCTGGTGATCCTCGGACTAATCATCCAGCGCCATCATTAGGTCAACATTTTAATTTGCCCAGTATTTCTGTTTATCTATCTAAGAGTTTGATTTTTCTTACAATGAGCAGTACAGCCTCACAGAGCTGCTAACATGGCTGAAGGATCTTAGTCCCGTTTCTCTCCTGTTAACCTTGCCAAAAAACGACTTAAAAAAACGTAATAAAAAATCTTTCACTATTTGTGTAACCCATTGAGCTATGTTACAGCTGTTGAGGGCACCAGTTCCTAAATACGATGCAGTTGAACAAAATAGGTTTCATGTCTATGTGCTATTTGATTCCCATTGATGTCAGGTCAGCTGAAAGTGTTCACACCTTACGTCGCAGACTGAAAAACCACTTATTTCAACTGCAACTCGGTCAATAACATAAAAAAATTGTACTTTGCACTTGGTTGGCTTTTTTGAAGCTAATGGTTGCATTTTTATTCTATTAAAATTCTATTCTATTTTTATTCACTTTCTTTCACTTTCTTTGGTTTGGCTTATTTGAAGCTATTGTTCTGCACTTGTGTGATTTCACCTATTTGAAGCTAATGTACTTGTAAGATTCTTGCTGTTTAGAGTCGTATCCTCATGCTTCTTTGCACTTATTGTAAGTTGCTTTGGACAAAAGCGTCTGCTAAATGAACTGTAATGTAATGTAATGTGATGTGGTATGTTTTTGCAATGTTTCTCCTGGCAGAGACATACTGTTAGAGTAAAAAGGAAGACCCTGTACTGTACCTGGTGCTAAGTGTTGAAAGTTAGTACACAATGTTAGCTATGGGAGTACTTAACAACTTCAGACACATAGAAGATTGCGTGTGTGCGCCAGAAAATCTTGGCTCCAGTTGCTTCAATAATAAAAACAAAGTACATATAACCTTGAGTGTCAGTTCATGTGCTTTACAAAGTGCTGATTGTACAAAGTGCCTATTGGGATTTTATAAGATCTGAATATAAAGTATGACCTGATGGAAGTGCTTAAGGGAAATAAAGACACATCTGAAGTTCTCCAAGAATTCTCAAAATGCCCCGAAAACAATGATCAACGGACAAAAATCACCCACAAGATTCAGATTTTTTTTCTTCTTTCAATAATATATACATTTACCAGTTCAGGCCATTATCATAATCCTACATTAAGCCATCATTTCATTTTCATTTCATTTAAATCATTTAATTAAAATTTCTATCTCTAATACATACTCACACAAACAGCGCTGTTGTTACACTACACAGCTGTTACGATGCCTGGCAGAGGCAAGGCAATCCTGCACCTGCAATGAGTTAAGTCTCAAATCTAGAAAACATGTTGTCGGTCCACTAACCAATGATGAAGTGCTGGATAGCCGAATAATTTCTTTCATTATTATTGTATTATTGTATTGAATTTAGTTTTTTGTGATTTTACCCCAAGATTTTTTTTTTTTTGTGTGTTTTCCCTTTGCTTTACAGTCACAGTGTAGAGCAGGGGTGCCCATTACGTCGATCGCGATCGATCGGTCGATCGCAAAGGTAGTGTGGGTAGATCGCATGGCATTGAAAAAAAAAAAAAATGTAATTAAAAGTTAGCCTATCATCCATCCTCACTATGGCATTTGCCACTTGATTGACGTACAGGTCAGCCAGTCCGAGATCTCATCTTTTCTAACGGTTCACCACACATGCGCGGTCAACCCCGCCAGCTGCAAATCACCGCGAGCTGATTAGCTAGTTAGCCTTCCAATTTATACAATTCTGCTAAAGAAAGGGTATAAAAATGAGTGGGGAAGCTGGACCAAGTAAGAACCAAGTAAGAACCAAGAGTGCGCAGACTTGTCCGTGAGTGGTGTTGTTTAACTATGCGTGTTCATGTTTAACTATGCGTGTTCATGTTTTGTGTGTTTTGCCACCATGGGTGAGAGTTATGTCCCGGAGGGGGGGACCCCCGGTGTGTTGTGATTAACGGGTGGTAGTTTCCTGGTAATAAAAGTTGTACCTGGGGTCTTGCGGTGTATGTGGCACAGGACAACATAAAACGTACTCCCGTCTCTGACTCGTTGGTGTTCTCTATCCATTCGCTTCCTGTGGCGCTCGCCACAATATAAATAAATATATGTTTAGCATTTTTAATGTAGGTAGATCATTTTGACTTGGTCATTTTAAAAGTAGCTCCCAAGCTGAAAAAGTGTGGGCACCCCTGGTGTAGAGAGACGCTGTGGAGAGACGGGGGGTGTGACATCCACAAAGGTCAACCGGGTGGAATTCAACCATGGACATTGCATTTACGTAGTTTGCACCTTAACCTCCTACATTTTACCAAGTATATTGCATCTCACTTCTGATTTAGCGTTGAATTCTATTTTATTCCTCTTCTAAACATTAGAACTAACTTTGATTGAGTGTCGTAAATGAATTAATTTTACAGTAAACGAATGACTCTTTCAATCTGTTGTGTCAGTGATGTACACATTTAGTCACTTGAATTAGGTTGTGTAATAAGTTATTATTACGTTCTAGTTAGTGCCACACGACTCTTTTAAATGGTTCACTATGTGATGGTGTGTGTTGCAGTAGCATTTCCATTGCACAGTTGCCAGGGAAAATATACTACTGACCAGTGGAGCACTAGGCATGTGGTGTAACACTAGAGTGCTGTAGAGGTTAAGAGGCGTGACAAGCACATGGTGTGGAAGGGTGGAGAAATGGCTCAATATGGAGTTGTCAACAAAGCGTCAGCTGGGGGGGCGCGTCTCATCCTTGCACTGGAGAAGCATTCCTTTGTAGAATTAAAGCACATAGAAATGTTTAGATGGCAGATTTCTTCGTCAAAGCATCTGGGATGGCTTATGTGTAACTCTAACAATGCACTGGTGTTTCAGCGTTAACAAATTATAGCTTTGATAACAGATCCATGTGCTGCTTTGTCAACGGTGGGTTCATTCTGTACACGTATGCATGACAGTCACTGTTCTGTACTCATTTCTTTCATAATGTCAAATTTGAATTTACTGCATATTTGTGTTTTCAAGAAATGGCTTTCCCTAATAACATCTTCTTTTGATGTGAATAGAAATATTGTCTCTGTCTGTTACTGTTCTGTGGTCTCCTGTCGGTTCTCTGTGGGCTGGCCTCAGTCCCCCTCCATAACAGGTCATTGTGACGTTAGACGCCAGTGCTCCTTATAGGCACCTGTCCCTCCGCGTCACAGCAAGCTCCCAATATGAAAGGCGTGTGATTGTTTTCCGAATGAGACAGTGTGCGTAGATAGTAAACTGGGAGTATATAGCCTGCATAGAGGTTTCTTTTCTCCATTTCACTGCAAGGAAGACCTGGTAGGACCCTGCACATAGGGAACTTTGCACTGCAGACCACAGGATAGTGGGCGTTTGTTGCTCCTCTCCCACTATAACATGGAGGTAAGAGGATGTTTGTTTACACCTGATGTACAAGTTAAAGCAGTCTGTATAACTGTAATGAGTACTCTGAATTGTCACTAAAAAGTTAACAGTAACAGTTCGCTCATCATTTAGGTCATGGCCTTTTGTTTCCGTTAAAATGCGTTGCTCGAAATAAGTAATATAAGGTGAGTGTAAACAGCTGATGACAATTATGCATATTGAAAGTATACATTCAATGTCTTGTTGATGCTTTGACTACAAATCAGTTATAGAACAAAGTAGTAAACCTTTAAAATGAATGTCTCTACACAATTTAAACTTTTTGTTGCAAAAAAAAGAGAAGACTTATTGTCCTAAATGTACCTGAAAGATGAGGTTGGCCAGTTATGCTCACTTGGCAGAAATAAGAATATAAGGTTTTAATCAGTAGTAGCATACATCGCCTTGGAAAGTCTAAACACCTGTTTTAGCTTTGAGTGGCATTCCGGGGTACATTAAGACTGTAAAGCAATCAGAGAAAGCACTAAAATCTGTTCACCCGCGATTCTTGTGTTTAATATTGTCATCTAAGCAGCAATAACCACTGAGCTCTGTACTCTCCAGGTGGCACCATGTACCCAGGAAGCTCGTAACCATGCAACATCGCTGTTGGCAAGTCTGAGCCTCCAAAGAGAACAAGCTCAGTTCTGTGACTGTGTGCTCAGACAGAGACAGAACCCGGCTCAACTCCACCCTGCACACAGGTGAGCAACGTAAAGAGACAACACACCAACAAACACATATTGGTATAATATTATAAATTCTTGTTTGTATTGGTGGTTGTTTGTCTTTTCATGATGTTCATGATTTTACGCAGCATCACATATCTACTTTTGCTCTTTGCACCCCCAGGTGTGTTCTGGCAGCTTCTAGTCCAGTGTTGGCTTCTCTCATGTCCTCTACTGGTGCCCTGGTGGAACTGCAGACTCCATGTCTGTCTGACTCCGTACTGGCACTTATTTTGGACTACATGTATACAGGGACTATGCCATACTCTCACAGCCAGCACCAGTATCGCAATCTGCTCACTGCTGCCTGCTACCTGCAGATGGATGGCCTACAGGAGGCTCTGAAGGCTTGGCAACAGACTGAGGTGAACGAAGCAGATAATCCAAATGTGTTTAGCAAGTATCTGCCATTATCAATGGAGACAGAGGAGCATCCATATTCAGCCAATGTGAACACATGTGATGACATAGATCCATGTAGAAGTAGCAGTAAAAATGTTGAAAACCACTGCAGCAGAAAAGATGCCAGCACTTTAAGTAATGTAAGTACCTGTTGTAGTATATCTGAAAGCACTAAAAGTAGTGTTAATACAGGCAACTGCAGACAAGTACCCCAGGATTTAATCAAAAATATCCCTTGCACCACTGAAGTGCACAGGGTGGCTGGAGAGGACAAAGCTCATTCAGCTGGCACTGGAAAACCAGACACCTGGCAGGGGAGCGCAGATGAAGAGCTAGAGAGGGCAGTTGAGGACAGGAGGAGGTCAAATTTACTTTGCACTTCTGAGGTGCAAGAGGAAGAGACGAGCAGAACAGAGAAGATGCAGCGACTGTGTTTAACCATGAAAAGTAAAGCAGAGGTCAAGCAAACTAACAGAAAAGAAGAAGACAAGACTCAGATCTGTCACTCTCCTCTTCTTCGTTTCTCGACCTCCCACAAGGACAAGGTTTCACCCTCACAGTGCTCCTCCTTGTCCTCTTTGTCATCACCACATTCGTGCTGTGGGACAGTGACTGTCATCCGTCATAGCAGTCGAGCAGCTATGCTCCAGCTGGCAGAAGTGGCTCCAATAACTCCTTACCATCTGAGATCCCAGGCCTCAGTCAGCTCCAATAGGGCCCCTGACTCTCCATCAGGAAGCACAGACAGTGACAGCACTGTTGATGGTACCACCACTAGACAGAAACATTATTATGGGGCACAGAATCAGGCTTACAGAAACAATAAAGACCAAATTTGGGCACAGAGTTGGGATTACAAGGATAGTTCAGCTCAATCTCACACCCTAAAACAGGATCACAACAGCAGCAATACAGATTTGATAGTACAGAATGGTGAACATATGAGCAATGGATTGTCCCACATTACAGATCACAATGATCGCCATGGTCACTGTGATTCATTTAAGAATAAGACTCACAGAAAACAACCTAGGAATGATTCAATGCCACAGAATAGGGATTGCAGTGATTTCAGCAGAGGATTAAAGTATAAAACTGATCATAGTTTTGATGATTTCCACTCCAAACATCCGCGACTGGATTGTTCGGATTGTCACAATTTTTGGATGGCAACTGCAGCTGAGGAGCAGTCCATTCACTCACAAGACCTGAGTGCAGCAGTTCCACTTCCTGGACAGGACTCAGACACAGGAAGTGACTCTCACTGTGAAGATTTGTGTTCCGAGGGAGAAACGAAAGAGGAACACAGTTCCTCAAGGTGTCCAGCTGGAACAGCTAGACAGGACAGCCACTGTGACCTCTATGGACCCAAGACTGATTGGTACCCAAACTTGCATAGAGCTGAGAAAAGCACAAAAGATGCTGCCACTTGTCCGCATGTACTTGACTCAGTCAACAGAGACACAGCAATGACGGACAAAATATACAATGTTCGTCGGCCGGTCTCCCCTACAGCAGAATCATGTTTGGATAGTGTCACTGGTGGTGTCTCCGGCTTTAAATGCTGTACATCTATGGAACTTGAAAAGATGCCAGGCACTGAGATCACAGAGCCGCACTTAACTTTTAAAATGCTTGCAGCGCACAACATGTCTGACCCTACGTGTAGTGTTGTGGGGCCGTCATACCGCGGACATCTTCAATATCACCTAACACAGGAGGAAACACACTTAGCACACGGATACGCTGGTCACAAACACTCCCACACTAGCCACCCCGAAACTTCGGACCAGTCCACTGATGAAGAGGAGGCTGGTACATTTGCCAGTCGAGATTACAATTCTCTGATGCAACATTTTGCTACAGGGACTACAGACCAGGTTCTACTGCTGGACATTAGTGCCAAACCTGCTGAGTTGCTAGTTGCTAATGCATTACGCCAAACGGAAACATTTGGAAATGGGTTTGGGAATAATGATAGAGAGCAATTGATAGAGGAAAAATCTGTAGCAGGTGTTGATACTAAGTATTGGGTTGGAGGAACAAATGTTGAAGAAAGAACATCTTTTGGTAAAGACCAAAGCAGACCAGGAGCTGAGGTTATACATAAAGCTGGGGTTGAGGGGAGGGTTTCCAAACATAAAGAGGATGAGAACCAGACCACTACTAGCATGCAAGACTCACTGCAAGCCTCCATGTCATCTACCTTGTCTATCTGCATACCTTCTACCCTGTCAGCCAGTAGGCCAACAAATACATCTGCTCATCTGTCAAAACCTGTTCACAACCCTTTCCAGTGCTCTCTGTGCGACCGTTCCTTCAGCCAGCGCGGCTCACTGAATAGACACGTGCGGAGCCACCTTGGTGTACGGCCCTTCCCGTGCCCCCACTGCCCTATGACCTTTTCACGCCAGTACCGTGTCACAGAGCACATGCGTGTTCACCAGCGCTGTATCATCCTGAGTGACTTTCGAATGCCCCCTGCTTCTCAAATTTGAGATGAGGAAATACCACTAGTACACCAGTGGTGAAATGTATTGTCGCTCGTATTCAAATGTATGTATATTGATATATATGTCATGTTTTGCAAAAAATATGGAAGACAATTAGACAAAGAAGTAAAGTTCAGAGATTAATTTCAGAATTCATGGATATCTTTGCCTTCCAAAGGCAAACAATGCGAGTTAACAATGATTTAAAGGACCTATATTCAATATTTTGATATTAACCACGTGTGTGTGTGATTGTTTTTCCAGTTTTCAGATTTTCCAACACTTTTAAATAATACAAATTTAAATATGGTGACAAACACTACAAAAACAAAAAGCTACAAACACAATCTGAACCCACTGCAACATAATGAACTTTGTATCTACAAGTAACTTTGAGATAATATCTTTGCATGTATGTTTAATATGTTAAATTGTCAAATTGAAAATGTGAAATATTGAATTTTCTGATGTTATGACAGTGTTCCTACTTCTGAGAGTGTACACACCCAGAACACTGGGTGTACTTATAGTTGCTGCTGCTGAAACATGATCTGACATTGTAAAAACAGTGTCAAAGGTCGCCATGACGTTCTGTGCCGGTTCTGTCTTGGTTATGCCAAACTTCTTCTGTAAGGGATAGGGAGGTTCTGTATTCAACACTTAAGACAATACAAATAATAGAGCACAGTTTACAAGAGGTTACATGTTTATGTCTTGAGTTGTTGACATTACATTTTTATGTTCAGATGTTCCCACTCTGTTGTTGTTTAAATAAAAAAACACCCTCTCTATACTTGACATGGCTGTGTGTTTCCATTTGGTAACAATGCAGTTCTATTGCTGCCATCCATTAGTAAATACTCTCTTTCTAATAAGTCCTTATGTCTGCCGTTTTAAAAATGAATAAGCATTAATAAAGAATCAAGGTTTCTCACTCATAAAACACAAGTTTGTTAATCTTCTGGAGTTAAAAATGTGATAGGTAACTTTTATGACAATTAATTAGCAGTTATGTTGAATTCAGATGTTGTGCAACACTTTTTCAAAAGGTAAGTGGTCAAACAGTAGCCCGATCAGGGTGAATAGAACCAAGCTGGTGAAATGGTCCATTAGTGTTTTTTTCTTGTGAATTAAAGCAAAAAAGATGGACAAAGGCAAATGATGTCATGCTGGGGATGGATAACAGCCTCTCAACCCAAACGTGTTTCTTATTAATGGCATCCACCAGTAAATTATCCAGCAAGCATCAGTAAATTAGTAATAGATCACATAAACACTACAAGGCAATATATCTATACATACATACATGCATGCATTGCATAGGGGTTAGTATATGGGAATCATATATCCTGTTGTTCCCACAAAGAGAAATTCTTGGCTGTCTCTGTACGTTTCATATTTCTTCTTTCTGCTCAATTTGTCACACTTCAGACCTTCCTTTTGTGCTCGTTATTCAACTGGTGTTTCAGCCGGCTTAGTAGTCATCATTACAATGGTCTAAAGAAAAGAGAAAGAAGAGAACTCTAATGCGTGACAAAACTGGTCAGCTCACTCATGTTGCAATTTTGTTGAATCTTATCAAATATTGTGAGACATTGTCTTAGCAAATGGTACATCTCTCAGCACAGTCTGTAAAGTGTGCCAAAGTAGTTTTTATGTCTCTTTCTTTTACCTGGCTC
The DNA here is from genome assembly GCA_943593645.1 of Bovichtus variegatus. Lineage (NCBI taxonomy): Eukaryota > Metazoa > Chordata > Actinopteri > Perciformes > Bovichtidae > Bovichtus > Bovichtus variegatus. Next base: position 19,210,176 of record CALSCE010009344.1, on the reverse strand, counting down.
TTTGTGGAACGCAGGGCAGCCACGGCCAGACATGACATTACAATACAAATAATTGCACCCACAACACTGTAGAAGAGGAAGATCAGTTCCATAGACACTTCCATGGCCTGGACAAACACATAAACACATAAAGAAAACCACGACTGATATCAATGCCGTGGACCAAATTGAAATGTATTAGACCTTAAGATGTTTATATGTTTTTGGCCATAATGAATTGAGGCCCATTGTCCATTATTAAGCTCATTATTATAATTTTTTTCTTTCTGCTTCTTTGTTTTAGTTCCTTTTTTTATATATATAATCCCAGCTATTTTAATAAAAAAAATATTGAAATTGGGCATCTTCAAATTTACGTTATATTTTTCTTCCTCATGTCTTATTTATTTGATTAATATTGAACACTTTGGGTCTCATGCATAATAATGCATATTAATAAATAATTGAGATACATATGTAATGCCAAATCTAGATGCCAATGAGCGAAAATAATTGAAGCAAGAGCAAATATATTTATTTGGGTAACAGCAAATTGAACCGCTCAATGATATAGATGTGTGCTTTCTAAATATATCTCTTTTATATAATAAGTGCTATGACCCGACAATAAATCAAACATTTAACATGTATTGTGTGTTATGTCTTCAAGATTCACACATCCTGAAAAGCTGACCTTATGAGGGTGACATTTTCGTTTGATACCAAGATGCACAAATTGTGTACAAATAATGATTAAGATAATAATCACCTCATATGATGACCAGTGTGTAGAATTATCTTCAATAGATTCATCGTATCTGTAGTAGTGGACGTTAACTATGCTGGGCATAATGTACAAGACAGTCCAACATGCCACCAGTATGTTCACAATACTCAGAGCCAGCGATATGGTTACCTGCATGTGGACACCAAGAGAAAGAGCAAGGAGAAACAATTGTTGGCAATAGTTCACAGTATATGGACAACATGGAGAGCCCAGCAAACGGCCATAAATCACTGAATTCAATTATGTTATGTCGGTCAATAAAAATAAAGAAAACCATATCAAACACAAATTCTTATTCCAAGCATTACTTGGATAGCATTTAATTTTTTTTTTCTTCTGCAGACCTCTCTTTGTCCTTTCTTGGAAAACCTGCCACTATGCAATATGACAATAGAGCTTACTGTTTTCTTGGTTGGGTTGTGCTCCGTCAGAATATACAGAATGCCACATATGATGAACTACAAGAAGGAGGAAAAATTATTTTTATAAATGTATTATGTATCCCTTCAAGGTTTTGCATTAGATTGTAATTAGTCATTCTTGGTTTTGTAATTTGGATGTTTAGTAAATTTTTAAAGGAATCCATAAGCCACTATGATTCACTAATGAATCTCTTATCTTGCTACCTACCAGTGTTCCCAGCAGGAAGCCAGACGGGACGTCTGGCCATATAAATTGAAAGGAGGAGTCAGGCATGATCGCGATGGAAATGCTGATGAATGACAAGCCCAAGACCAGCACCATTATCTAAAAGAAAATTAAAAACAACTTCAAACATGACCTCTTCACCTTGTTTTTTTTTACTCTTTATTTTCTGTAACAATAGAGGCATCAGTTGTGACTCTCAAATCTGTGACCTTGGAAAAACTTTGATACATCATAACCAATAAGTGTTTGGTAAATAGTTATTTGAACATTGGTGTGTGCGTGTGTGTGTGCGTGTGTGTGTGCGTGTGTGTGTCTCACGCCAATAGTCTTGGGTTGCCCCTTAATGAAGCGGTGTAAAGGTTTTCTCCCAAACACAGTCATGCCTTTAAGACTTGCATTATTTTCGCCCGGTTCACTCGCACTGTAGAGCTCAACAGACATCTTATGGACAAACTGAAAAATTGAAAATGTTAATATGTTAAAGGAGGTCGGGTATGATTGACATCTTGATTCAGGTTCTTATCCATGCTTTAAGAAACAAAACGTTCATGCAGATAATAGCTATTTCCTCCCTTACAGATGTATTTTGTAACGCTTTAGTACCCTTTTTGTGTAGATGTTGACACGTGAACCCTTAAAGGTTCATTGTGTAGTTCCAATATTTACACAATATATATTCATATTTTAGCTGTAGTAGTTGTACTCTAATTTATTCTTTATATTGTGTATTGCATTTACTCCTGTGTAATGCCTGTCAGTCAGTCAGTGGGCAAGAATACCAAAATACGACCAAACTGCTGAAACTCTAATAGCCGTTCAAAAAACACTGCTGTTTTACAATGTTCATGTGGGGCTGATCCTTATCCTGTAGTCCTTGTAACGTTACGTTTGTTTGTTTATCGGATTAAATCCAAAATGGCAGAAACTAGAAAACGACCATATTCGTCTCATCTTCCCAGTGGCGGCGCAGCCAAGAGAGCAGCCCGCCGGGGGAGGAGAGAGGTCGGCACTTGGCAGCTGCCTCCGTCAGACGGAGCCTCAGTCAGTGGCTGAAGAGACTCGAGCTGGACCTGTGTAACGGCAGCAACAGGGAGTCTGCAGTTGCTGTGGCTGAACTCTAATTAACTGCTAACTGAAGCGTCGCCGTTTCCCGGGGCTGCCGACAGCTTTACGCTCAGAGAATCAGCCTCCCTGGCAGCTGTGAGGACGAGACGAGGGTGGGGGTGGTTTTCTCGTTTCTGCCACTTTGAATGCAATCCAATAAACAAAACTATAAAACAGACACAAAACATGGCTGTAATATTTACAAGCGAGTCAGGCACAATATGTCCATGCTCAGGCAGCTATGCTTCTTCTCCCTCTGGTCTGAGGACAGACTATCAAATCCAGCTCTTAATCCTACGACCTTTATTTATGATTAAATGAAAATTCAACAAAAAAGTCGAAGTCAATGGATATACATTTACAGTGTAATACATTTTACACTGCAATGTCATCATCACAAAAATAGTCACGCGTGGTATTAATTTAAACGTTCAACAACAGTCTCTATGACCTCTGACAGCACAGCGGGCCAATGGCTGACACTCATGGGACATGTTGTCGTTGAATGCTAACAAACTATTTGTCATGTTTCACTATAAAATATCTTGAATGTCTAAATGTAACTGCACAGAAAAATAACAAAATATCCACAGAAATATAGTTTAAACTGGTCAAAAACACTCACAAAGTTATAGATGTAGACAGGACTGAAGCGGTCTGCCTGTACAGTAAACTAGATATCTCCAACATGTCGGAATAATCCTGATGTTGATATCAGGCAATTAAGATAATAATAATGTACTGAGTAAATGCCAAACATTTGTCTCGAAGGAAAAAAGTTATTTTACTCCGCTGCAGTTGCAGAGATTAAAATGTTTTGTCGTGAAGTAATACAATGTGAATTTGAACTGATAATGAAACGTAGACAAGAGTTTTTTTTTTAATCTGTTAAGGGTCAAATCCCAAACAAACCTGTTGCAAACAAAAGAGATGTTAGATAACAAAAGGAGAGACAGACCTTGTGTCGTCCTGTGGTCGGTACTGTAGCTCAGTGCTGGCTTTTGTAAACACTCACATCAAGTTCACATCTGGAGCAGTGTGAAGGGGCAATGGGTGAACGATCGGTTCCTTTTGAACACAACCGTTACTCTGTCATATGGGCTTGTTGTCATCATTGAGAGGTTTCACTTGTAAAATGCCATAGCTTGATATTATTGTACGACCTTCGTTCCTGACATGTACTGTGATGAAGGAGATAATAGAAGAATATCAATTTCTTACTGTATGTAATTGTTTAGGCTGGCAGAGGGATTTGCTGCAAGAGCGGCGGCTGAAAATAACAAAGCACTTTGATGATTCGGGTCATTTCGGTTTAGTTCAGATTAGTTCAATTGTTCACTTTTTTCCTGAGCTAAACTATTGCATCATCGTACAAAGTCGTGTCGAAAGCCTCTTTTATAAGAAGAAAGAACCACTGGTATGAGCAACTGTTGCTTTAACAGTCCGAAATGGTCGACTCCTAAAAGAGAGCCGAACTTTCCTTCACTGATACATTCCTTGACATGGTGTTAAAGGAGCCAGAGGTGAAATGGAGAAGTAAAAGGAATGTATGTGATGAAATAGTTTGAGAGAAAGAGAAAAAAGGAAAGGGAGACATGGTTTCCTGTATGTCTAAATATGACACAGCTGTGTGCTTTTGTGTTGCGCCATCAATTACAGGGAAGTAAAAAGGGCAGAGAGGAAAGAAAATAAGTGTGGGAAATATTTTTAAGACTTTATAATAACCAACATTAATAAATGGTTAATCAAAGGTTAATTACACTTAAGTTAACAGTTATCTTTACTGTTAACAAACAATGAAATAATAACTAATACTATTTAATAATTATCAGTATTTATTTATGTTTATTGTTGCACAGATATATAACATTATTTTTTTACTATAAAACAATGTGTCAATTATTTCCAAATGATTTGTAAAACATCTATAAACATTGCATAGATAGATTGACCAGAGATTTTTAACACTTTGTTAATGTTTAATAATTGGTTTGTAAACCATCTATAAACATAATTTGGATGGCTATTATAAAGTTGCAACTGATGATTATAATACATTGTTGAATGGTTAAAAAAAACGCAAAGCATCTGTAAACATTATTTAGATAGTTAGATAGTTAGTTAACACTGTGTCAATGTTTAATCATTGATTTGTAAGCCATCTATAAACATTATGTTTATAAATGTGGCTTACAAATGATTTCTTAAAGGTTTACAAATTATTTGGTAATCATTAACAAATGGTTAATATATAATATAATGTCTGCAACAATAATGCAAATGTTATAATCTCTCAGCAGCTATGATACAATTTATAAATAACATAAATTAAATGATTACTAAACATTATAAATTAACATTTTATTGTTTGTTAAGAATAACATGTTAACTAATCAGGTTTAAATTATTATTTATTAATGATGGTTATTATACTTAAGTATTAATACCACAGTGTGAACATACTTCATTACAAGTAAAAGCTGTACATTCAAAAGTGTACATGAATAAAAGTACAAAAGCATTAGCGACAAGGTTTCAAAGTTATAAAAAGTCAAACACACTCATTATGCAGCGTGGAAGTGTAAACAAGAAGTGTAACACAAATTAGTGATCACTTTTGAGTTTATTGAAAAATGTGTCCATTGTACAGATTTATTCAAACTACATTGTTAACAACAGCTCGCGCTGCACACTGCGCTGCAGGCTGCTTCATAGTGCCATAAACATATTCTTTACATAGGACAGAAAAACTGCATCAACATCCATGTCAACACAGAGACAGACTGCATAACTGTGGAGTGGAGTTTTAATAGATCTTTCACAGAAAGAATCAGGTGATAATCATCAAACAGATGATTTACTTAAATACTTGGGAAGAGCATTGTGTTCATTCGGAAAAAAACTCCAACTCTTACTTTTAAAATTCCATATTTCCTCGTACATTTAGGAGATCTTTATGCCATAATTAAAAGAATACAAGGCAGAAGGATCTTTCGAGTATCCAATTAAGTGTGCTTCTGGCTGAAATAATTACAAGTTAACATATCTGTGCATGTTTCACATACCAACAACAATACTGAAGCATAGTACTTCCCTGCAAAGATCAGGTGACAAGACAGTGATCATTACATCCACGTAAATATGCATCTTAGCTTTACAACAGCATGCGTCCTCTGCGTCTTTTCCTCTCACACAAATTACACTGGACTCCCCAAAGGCATGTGAACATCAACAGTTTCAGATTAAAGGTTCACTCCTCATTAGTTCTCTTCTCGGCAAAGTCGATCACAGTACAGCGTCAGGCATATCTATCCTATGCACAAAGAGTATATAGCAGTATAACAGACTCAGTCACAATCAATTATAGGGCTTGTTAACAGTATTCTGGCATTTTGACTTCACTTTTTTTTTTAACATAGGACACATTAATATCAGACTACAAATATCATTGTTAAATTGTTACAACAATCTGGTGAATTACTTTGAATTTCTTTTCTGATTATTTAAGATCTGGAGGGAAGTAGCAACCTATATATATATATATATATATATATTGTTCCTTTACTGTGTAGGAAGTTTGTACTTTATGTAAATAGCTATTTAGATGCCCATGAGGCACTAAATGAAACATGACAAATGATTAACAGCTGACATGGAAGAGTGAAGTAATCCATCTATTGTTATTTCCTAAAATACTGCACGTTGTTCTCTTGTTTTAGTGGTCTCATGCTAAAACTGACACCTCTTAGTGCAACGGGAGGCGACTGGCTTGAAAAGAGATTCATAGTAAAACATAAAAATGGCTGCATGTGCTTCTGAATGAGCACCAATAACAGACGATTTTAGACAATATATCAGCTCTCAAAAGATTAGCAGATAAAAAAGAAAAAAAAAGAAAAATGTAAAGTTCACTTCATGTGGTCACAAAAAATAATGTTATTCATTATTTACAGTGGTTTCCCCCATTTTAAATTAGATAAAAATAAAATAAATGGTAAAAAATAAAGAGACAGGCTTCCATCTCGCAACTGCAGTACAGTAGATATTATTCAATCAATGGATGAAAGCATAAACATATGATAACAAATGAAAACAAAATGTACAAATGACAAAAACAGATGTGTTTGTGAAGAGCAAACCTTGCAGTATTTGAATATACTGCATTTAACTCTCCATTACAGGACAGATAAGTGCTTCACATAAAAGTATTCTTGTTCTGTGCATTAACAACTTTACAAAACTGAAAATATTTGACCGTAGTCAGTATTGATGAGCATAAGTCATTATAATAACATACACTCTGAGTGATTTATATACTACATTCTAGCATATCACTGGTGTTAACTTATTTGCACGTATAAAAACAGACAGAAAGAACACAGACTGATGTTATTTGCATTGACCTGCGTTTATCTTGAGTATTGTCATTGAAGTTAGAAAATGTGCCAGAGCCACATCTTTCACAGTAGCACGGTCAGAAGACCAGACACATTTAAAAAGTGTTTGGCACAATAAGCTGACTGGATACACTATGTGTGCTGTTTTTGCATGTTCTGGATGGTTATACTGTAATGTAATGTGGTGTTTCTGGAGCAACGTTTTGTCCTGTATCTATTGCACTTGAGGTCAGAAAAGATTACGACAGCAACATTACTAGCCCAGGTAAAACTTCAACAAATATTCTGAGTCCCTCCTTACTATTTGATACATATATCACATGTGATGGGTAACAAAAGTCACTATTCTTCCTGAAACAAGATTTTTTTTAAATGCACCAACAGGCTGATTTGAGATTTGAAAAGCGGAATTGTACGTGTCATTTATATTGCGTTATCAATTGTGGAAGTTGTGTAGGCAATCTGGCAGGGCTGCTTGCGTAGGATCTCAGCGGGTACAGCAGAATTTCTGCAAAAATAATTTCTTATCTAATTTACATGGCGAGTCCTAACATTTCAGTGGACTTCACCCAATGTTTAGGTCAACCTAGGACAGCTGATATTTTAAAACAGATTTGTTTTTTGTTGCATAGAATTCTGAAGAAAAAAAATCAGGTGATAAAAATGGGAAGACCCAATATTGATACCACACTATATAAGCCATATTGGTGCAAAATAATAATAACCAGTTTCACCCTTTTGCAAACCGTATGGTGGCGGCTTTTCTATCCAACAGTGTAAATGAAGAGTGGTGTGGGATGAAGGAGAGAATGGGAACCAGTCAAAGGGATCTCTCAGGGAGCAGTTAGGGATAATGTACTTATGTTCTGCAATGTTGTGCATTGTCTATGGAATGCCTTTACAAATTTAACTTATATGTGTGCGTTTGTGCGTGTGTCTGGGAGTCAGTGCACTTGCAAATGTTTGATATGTGAGTCTGTGTTGAGCATTTATGAGGCAACACCATCAGTAAGTCACTCCCTAGCAGCTGTTGAAATTCATCTGGGATTTCTTTGTTCTTTCTTCTCCGTATTTTTTAAAAGTTTTTTTCCCCGACATAGCAGTCTTACTTGTAATGAACCCTTTAGGTTTGCTCGCGTCCTCACTGTTGAATGATGGCAAGGTGGTTTGTTTATGTTGGGTATTGAAAACACATTCATTTACTTTCAATCAGTAGTCACAGTTACTTATCTTAAGTAAAGTCTTAGATCCTTGAAGGAGCCACAGAGCTTCATTGCTTCATCAGGTACAGTTCTTTGATAGGTGTTTGATTCTAAAACAATCCTTCGCTGTGAATCTGGGCTGCCGGCGTCCACAGTGTGGTGGAACGCAGCGTGACGGGGTTTCCTCAGCTTGTCTCAAGTGGCTGTGGGTCTTCTTCTTGCTGGTTGGTGCCATCAGGAAGTTTTTTGTTCCAGTAGCACTGGTCAAAGGTGTCAGAGCAGGGGAAGTCTGCCCCCTCATTTCGAGCTAGGAGCGGGAAGACATGGTCGACCATCTCGCACAGACGTACAAAGCTGAGAGGGAGACACACAGATGTTTAACCTGACTTTAACCAGAATTCAGACAGTCAAACATCTGTATACACATGTGTCCAGAGTCAGAGCACGTGGATGTAAAGCAAGTGAAACAGAGAATATAGCTTACGAGGAGATATTGGTTTTGGCATGCTCCTGTGTCAGCTCCCCCTTGGGATTGACAGTGAAAATCCGGTTCAGAGGAACACCCACCTCCTTATAGGAATACACATCCTGAAATCACACATACACAAACAACCAGCATGACTACCAACAGGTACCAACAAAGCACGTCAAGGCTGAATAAGAATGAGTGGTTTCAAATAATGCACACAAATGATTACTATTACAAAATGTTCCATATGAAATAAGACCAACGCTGTCTCACCGTAGCTCTGTTGCCAAAAGCAGCGTAGAAAGGCTCAGTGTTGGGGTAGAACAGTTGCTTTATGTCTGTCAGACACTCAATCTTAAACTTCTCTGGTTTCTTCTCAATCACCTCCCTGCACAACATGGCATGACATCAAACACATTTTACACCTCCACTGGGAAACTAAAATTGGGTTTTGAAAGGGTTTAATTAGCTAAGAGATAGAAAAAAAGACAATCCCTAAAATTGTAGTTTTTTATTGTTGTACAATAATTGCACATGACCATTCATTTCTGTCATTGTGTACATATATACATAGCTGCTACTGATAAGAATGATCATTTATACATACCAAATTAAACTAACTATTATTCAATACTGTTTAATATTTTCATGTGTGTACATGTGGTGTGTGTCTGACCTGTGCAAGGCAGAAAAAAGACTGCTGGGGCTGAGCAGCACCGGGCCCACTGGTAGCATGGTTCCCCTCTCATTGACCCAGTGCAGGTAGCCTCGCGTCATATCAGCCATGCCAATAGCCCTCGCCGAGCAGTACATGAATTTATATCCATTTCTGTGACAGAAAGAGAGAGACAGAGACACACACAGACAAAGCTTGTACTTAGCTGTGCGCTCTGATTGAAATAATCAATAGAATGATGATAAGCCATTAAATACATTTCAGTTTAAGAAAAATAACTAAACAAATTAGTGTGATATTTGTATTATAAAAGATGATTTGGCCAGATTTGCTTAGCATTTAAAACAACACTCTGTACGCAGTATGGAGATTGTAAAGTAGCACTCACTGGCTAACTTTGTGGTAGAGCCGTGCGATACCCTGGTGGGTCCAGTCTTTCCCCAGATTGGGGAGAATGTGACCCAGGGTGTCTGACCTACACAAGAGAGGCAACATCACACAATCAATACAGATGCACTGAACTACTGCAAATAGAGGAAAAACCACCAACACTAAATCTGTGTAAATCCTGCCATCTGTTGGTGGAAAGTTGAAACTGAACTTCCTTCTGTTACAGGCTGGTTTGTGAATTTCCCATTGGCTAACAACAATGACAGCGAGACTTTCTCGCTTTCCCTTACCTGGTGATGGTTCCATCTATATCGGAGATAACTATTTTGTCATCCCAGCTCCAAAGATAGATTGTGCCATGGCAGCGACAGGTGCCCTGATACTGAGTGGTCACACTGAACACCACGTCATTAGGACCCTCCTTCAGCTGCAGGCTAGCCTATAAACACACACACACACACACACACACACACACACACACACACACACACA
>CALSCE010009344.1:19178929-19196096 GCA_943593645.1 Bovichtus variegatus | reverse complement strand
CACACACACACACACACACACACACACACACACACACACACACACAGAGGCAAGTACAAAGAAGAAGATGAAAACTAGTTGAAATTGAACAGCGCTTATTTTTTTGTCCTTCTATCGTTGGCTCCTTGCACACTCCATGTCCTACCTCTTGTGATCTCCCTGTTGTCAGTGAGTCCTCCGCACAAAGAGATGGCAACATGAGGCAGGTCCCCTACTTGGTCAGACAAACTGTCAACGCCGCTGTCCATCCCACTGCTGCCAATCCCACTGCTGCCCACCGACTGTGGGGACTGATTAGCGCTCCGTACCCCCATCATCATCATCTCGGAGTCGCCTCTCATTGAGCTACTGCCTCCGTCGCTAAGGAGAGAGATAAACACAAACTCTAACACACATACGTTTCTGGAACATAGTGTTGTGATGGTGTAGGTCAACTAAACACGAGCCTAAGGTGCCTTTAAGTACCTAAAAGGTTTAGAAAAGCAGCAATGTTAATGTACACATTAGTCAACTGCGGCCCCCACCATTTTTAACTGTAATAATTAATTACTGTAAGTATTTACAATGAGTCGTAGGCTGAAAACTCATCCGTTCAGACTGCAGCTTAGCCCATAAAAAAATAAATCTCTATTGTGTATTGTCTCTAAATGCAGCACTTGAAGTAGATCAGTATATTAGATGAAGCTGATGTGATGTACTTGCATGATTATTGCACTTTTAGGGGTTGTACCCACACTGTTAAACGCTCTTTTTTTTAAGTCACTTTGTTTGGATAAAAGTGTCAGCTAAATAAATACAATGCAATGCAATGCAGTGAATGATGTTTAGCTATAGCCACACATAAAAAAAAAAGTCAAAAAGTAATTGATTACTTCTGAGAAACAGGACACTAGTTTAGTAGAAATAAGTGTCAACCTATTGGAATCCTGCTGAGGACCCCCATGGAAACCGCCAGAGGGTAAATTACACCACGTGAAAGCCCTCTATACAGTAGGTGTGTGCTCGGGGGGTGGAGTATGTTTTTTTTACTAATATCAAGGCATGCACAAACATGTTCGGTACATGTATATGTTTGTTACTGAACCTTTTAGGGAAGTAGAGAGCTGCTACTTCAGGCTCCAGCTCTGTAATGTCATCCAGGTATATGCCATCAGCACCTAGGTGTTGGCTTCTTTTTTCTAATAAGAGACAATATTACACATCAGCAGCAGCGTGATAATAAAGCATACACCTCTTTGAGTTAAAGAAAATCCTTTGTACTGTTTGAGAGAGAGCCCTGATACCTTTCCTCTTGGATGGTGAATCAGTTGTTCTGATGGGACTTCCTCTATTCTCGCCTTCGTCAAGATGATCAAGGAGAATCCTGGGAGACACTGAGCAGGCTGTTAAACCCTCCAACTCTGCACATGACGTCCCAACACTTTCCACCTCTCTCACTACGGGGGAGAAAAACACGGTAAAAAAACATCAACCAATGCCTAAAAACAAGCTCATGGGTCTCTGATACATGAGGGTAACTTTGGAATTGTCCACAAGGATTCTGCAATTCTACAATCATTTAATTCACAACTCAAATCAGGCAAGTTGATTTATGATTCATGCATGGAAAAGTGGAGACTGAGGTCCTAAAGGCACATCTGATCCATACAGAAGTCACATTTGCAAAAAACATGATCTTAAATTAAAAAAATTTAAATACCACTGGAGGTCACTAAAGTGCTACAAGTCTGTTAGGAATACTGTACATGAAAGGCATTTAGCTTGATAATTGAGAAATAATACAATTTACCTCATGATAGATAAGTTAAGGCTGTAATGTCATTCTTGGCACTTGTGGAGAATACTTTGCACATTAGAAGCAATTTTCTCTTCCATACTGTATAACTACCATCCTCACCTCCAGCCCTGTCCCCAGGCTCGGTGGTTAGTCCAACACTGGCTCCATTTTTGTTTTCTTCAGTGTCCTTGTCCCCATCATGAGCAGCGGTCTCCCCTGGCTGGGGAGCATAGAGAGTGAGGGAGGGAGATCCAGTGTCACTGATGGCTCTGAAGTGAGTGCTGGAAGACACTGGGATGGAGACGGCTGTGGCAGGGTCCTGCTTCTGGTGGGAAGTCAGGAAGGACGGCTATAAAAGAAAGAGGGATCAAAGTTGTTACACAGTTTTCTTTGTGTGTATGTTCAAGTGTGTTTCTCCCCTTCCTTGCCTTATCTCAATGTATTCTTCAATGTTGGGAAATACACTTATTTGCTTTCTTTGGATGAGAAGAATGATCCAAAGGTAACAAAATCCACCTACTAGCACCTCTAAACCTTGCTAATTAACACATTATATTTAATTTGATTAATCCGTACAAAAACAAAGGCATAAAAATTAAAAGTTTCCATTTTATGGTTGGTTACGTGCCTGATTCTGATTCTGATAATAATGTGAAACCATGAGCTTGAGAGTTGCTGGTAAGCAGACAGGCTAGCTGTTCCCAGTCTTCATGCTAAGCTAAGCTAAAAAGCTGCTGGCAGTAGCTTCATACTCAACATACAGACTCATATTTCACAACATGTTGAATTATTCCTTTAATTGTCGTGGAATATATACAATATTAATGAGTAGAACCAATACAAAATACATATGGCTTTGAAATCTGAATAAAATGTGTAAGCAAGGGCTGAGGTACTGTGTGTGTGTGTGTGTGTGTGTGTGTGTGTGTGTGTGTGTTAAGATACCTGGGCAGCTTGTGGCAGCTCCCCCCAGGTCCACAACATCTCAGGGTTGTCTTTGTTCTGATTGGTCAGCTCTGAGTCGCTCTTTGGTGTTGATGACCTAGAATCGTCGGGGTTGCTGGGAAAGTTGATTTAGATCAGTTTGCATTCATATTTTAACAGATAAAGTACCTTTAACATAATTTTTTATTTTATTAGAATAACATAAAACAGAAATCCTAATATATTAAAATTGTATATATATATATATATATATATATATATATAAAATCTTTTTCCTGCAAACTGTTAACTTTTCCTTCATTCCTGCATTATTTCAGCATTCAGAGTTAAAAGGTGATACCTAACATGGGAGGAGAAGTGAGAAGTCTGCTGAGGACAAGAGATGGACAGACCACAGGGTGGAGGGACGGAGAGGGTCTCCTTAATCATGTGACTACAGGAACATAAAAAGACACATAGACAAAGACAGAAAAAGGAGAGACAGTGAATCATGATTGTTATCTACTCCGAAAACAAATTTAAAATGCTTTGTAGAAATGTGAACAGAATAAAAAAAGAACTGAACAAAGGTCAGGAATTTAAACAAGAATAACTTAATCATAAAGTGTGTATCTGTGTGTGTTTTGTGTCAAAGTAATACCTCTGTGAACTGATCCAATCAGTGCTGGGGTGTGTGAGCGTGTTGGCTGTAGACCCCTGATCACCATACACAGGTCTGAACACAAACACACATATACATTGAGATGACACGTCATATGCACACACACATTTCATAACATCTGCACACACCATAATATCCAAATACAGTAAAACAAGGGACTTGTTTATGTTCATAAAAATGTCCCGAAACGCTTTAAGCCTGTGTGACTGTAACCACACGTAGTAAGTATGAAGCATGACATGAGGTAGACACACATTGTTTCATGTCTTTAAAGGGTTTCGGGAATTTTCCTGCCCGAATGGGAAACTTCCTTAAAACACAGTCATTATTTAACAACTGTGGGAACAGGAAGAATCCCTGGAGCGTGTCCCTCAAACTGAGCTGGTTTTCAAAAGGCTTCACATACATATGTAAACACAAACATGCACACACATACAGACACGCACATTATTTCTCATCTCCCTACATTGTTCCTGAGCATTTAATTTGAGCCATTGTTAGGATTTTCTCAATCAGCTTCTTACTCTGATCATTTCACAGGAGATACTGTATATCTGTTATTCTTTTTTTCCCCCTGTGCTTTTCTCACTGGTTGGAGGTGGGCGGGGCTCAGTTGGAGAAAGGTACATACTTGCACCAATTAGTATTTAGCAACAATTTGAATCAGAAGTTGGTAAATTGTTTGGTCATCGTCAATCCAATCTAAACAAAACACAACCACATAGTCCCATTGAAGCAAATTGGCAGAGTTGTTATTTGCTAAATACTTAATAAGTAAAACCTAAGTTTAATATTTCCAACTTTGATTCTTACATTTTAGTCATGAATAGTTAATGTTACAGAGATATACATCAAGCCAAGTTTTTAGAGTCTTTAAGGGGTACATATGGTGGGCTGACATTTTATTGTACATTCCCCCAACCCTTACCTGAGGCTGTACTTGGGGCTAAATGCTAATGTAAGCATTACAATGCTTAGATGCTTATGGTCAACAGTTATAATATTTACCATGTTCACCATTTCGGTTTAGCGTCTTAACATACTAACCTTTGGCATTTAGCACAAAAACACAAGGTACAGCTGAGGCTAGATGGAATATCATTAGTTTTGCGGGTACCGATATTTTGCTATAAACTTGGACTTGATGACGGTGCTAGTTGATAAGTTTACACTCTTGACCAAAGTGGTTGATATTGCCATCTACAGAGCCACACTGCTATAAGAGGACAAATTCTAATTTGTGCAGAATGTCCTCAGTTTGTTCTTTTGATTCATGTCGTGGTAATGCACATGCCCTTTTTTAGATAAGCCACTTACACTCTCATTCATGCACGAACAACATAACCACACATACACACAGTCTCTATGCTTAACAAAATTATTGGCAGCGGTTCATCTACTTCACAAACAACATTGTGACTGCTGCCAAAGGTTGTTTACCACAGCGATGGAACAGACAGACTGGCATTTAATAACCCCCTCCCCCCTCTCTCTTTGAACAAAATGACATGGAAGTAAGGCCTTTTCAAATTCTTCTAACGCTCTACAACTATTTAAAACAGACAAAGACAAAAGCCCATAAGTTGTTACCTCAGAAATACTGGAAATACTAGGTATGCTAAGGTATTTTTCAGTTTTCTGTCAATCCTTAAATGTTCAAACTGAAACACACAATCCAACAATGTATCATGTGCACACACATACACACCTACTGTCACCCTCTCTCTCCTCATCCGAGCTCAAGTCAATAGTAAACATGTCCTGGTCCTCTGAGAACTCTTCCTCGCTCTCCTCTCTCCTCCCACCTCCTCCGCCGCCTGCCTCCGGTCGGGGCTTCCTCCTCCTCTTCCTTCTCTTCTTGATCACCCCGCCATCACTTTGCTGCAGTCCCAGGCTCTGGACAGGAAGTGAAGTGCAGGGTATGGTGTCTATGCGATGTGAGAGAGTAGCATGAAAACTGTTAAAAAGAGCACACACGCATTTTCACATATTCCCAAATTTCTTTTTTCAACAGGGCCTACCATGGAGACGGAAATTGCCCCTGCCCAGCTGTGACTCCATTAACTCTGCCCCCGTTGAGATGATGGGTGACGTTGCTAGGTAGGACGGAACTACTTCCTGTCAACACAGAAACATGACGTGAAAATATGAGGGCATCGATATTATAAAAAAAACAACTTACTACTCAAGCTGAAATGTACAGTATTTGATGTAAAATTATTGAAATTTGGAGTAGAATCACGTGGGAAAGTGAGTGCGAAGATAAAGTGGAGTAAAAGCTAAAGAAGGCTGTAGGTGCATTCAGCTAAATGCTAACACTAGCACGGCAACATGCTCACAATGACAATGCTAACATGTGTTGAACAGGCATAATGTTCACCATATTAGTGTAGCGTGTTAGCACTTGCTAATTAGCACAAAACACAAAGTGCACAGACAAGTGAAATTGTGGGGACAATTGGTGATAGATGAAAAGTCAGGGATCACTACAATCATTAGGCTTAATTCACTGGGAACCATAAATGTCTCTACCAAATTTCATTGCAATCCATCTAGTACTTGTTGACGCCGCTAGCATGGCTAAACATGCTACAGCTAAGGCTGATGGAAAGGTCATTCGATTAAAAGGTATTTGGTGACTTTTGACCCGATAATTGCGCCAAACGATCGGCAAAATAATTAGCCAACAATTTATCCTGAGGGGGACATGAATGTGTGAATCATGTTTTATGGCAATGGTTTTTCTATTTAATAGTTGTTCAGACATTTAATTTAAGACCACAAATGTCAATGTGCTGGTGAATGTCTGTAAACATTTTCAAAGCAATATCCATGTAACAGTTGTCGTATTTCAGTCTGGAGCAAAGTGGTGGAACGACCAACAGATAGCGCCATCATTGAAGCCGTGCAGCTATCTTAAAAAAGAAAACGCATGTATGTTATACCACAAAAACACAAGTATTGTGGAGTAGAAACTGAATGTACTGATTGATGAGACCGCTTTTACCCACTCCATGTAAATCTACATAATCTGGTGGGAATTTAGGGTTGAGCTCAGATTAGTAAAATAACACAGATTTTCTCATCACAGTCTAACTACAACAACTATGCCAGAAAGAGAAAAAGAGAGCCAGACAGAGGCTGAGGGAACGATAAAGAGATGATCCGGTCTGCATGTAGACGTGTTATTTCTGTGAGTACGATTCTCTGCATAAAACTGAATCAACATGCATCAAGTAAAATATGCAACATGTAAGACTTCTTTTTTCAGATGGACTATCTTTTGAGGCTAACCCCACTTCACTCACGAAGCAGACCAGATTACAGCATTTGTTTATGCACTGAAATTTTTTTTGAACAGAACTACATTTCATTTTCTGTCTTCACCTGTAAGGCATTTCAATGTAACCACATCAATATACATTTCAACATGTTGTCTGTATTACCGCCGGTATCCAGAGATTCCTGATGTTCTAGTCTGACCATTACTTATTCCTGGAACGTTTGGTTAATGTTTCCTTTGCGGGTTCTACTTGCCAATACACAAGCCTCAACAAATCCTCACATTTAACTTTACCCCCTGAGGAACAAAGACGGAGAGATTGCAGAGGGGGTTGGGGAGAAGAGGCACAGAAGATTTGGCTTGATGCCAAATAGTTGCTTAATAATGTTGTTGATCTTTTCCCCATTCAAACGGTGAGACGATCGTTTAGACCGTTACTGGCAGACGGAACAAAAACACTGATGGAAGATAAATAATTCAAAACTGAAACAGACCAAACTATGGTAATCTTCAAGCTGCCATATCTGAACGTATTTCATCCAGTGCATGTTTAACTGTGCTTTAATACTGTACATTATATGTTGTATGTGCTGTCTGCCTGTCTACACCTCTGTGTGTCTTGTCTGACCGTCTAGTTTGTCTGACCGTCTGGCCACACACAGATCAGTGACAGCCAGTTTCTGAGCACAGTCTCAGTGCAACCGACTGTAGAGAAGGTGAACTTGGCAGAGCTATAAATAGCCCTGTGGTTTTCCACTTTGCGGAGCACAAGTTATGTCAAGGAGAGATTTTGACACAAGTGGGACAAAACAGTGGGACAAAACAAATTTGCAAATAACTCAGTTTTTAGGTGTAATTTAAAAAAGCGTTGGAAAGGCATTAAATCAAAAATATTTTATTTTCCCATCTATTAAGGACCAAGGCATTACAATATTCTTGCAGGACCCACTCTAAAGATCGCCCATGGCACATATCAATTGAATGACTGTTGGAGCAAAGGTCCCAATTTTTGACAGAGACAGTAAGTAATGAAAGCAGAATTTGACCGATGTAATCCCTCAGATTAGAGGGATGAGATCTTTTAAGATTCATTCCTAACTAGGAACCATAGAAAACTCTCATCATGCTCCCCACTCATACGTGTTTCCTTCCGACGAGTTCGCCCCCTCATGCCCCTGACCCTCCAACTTCCTATCAATCCTCATCACTTTACAGAATCAGTTGTCAAAACAAAAGGAAACGTTCCCATATCAGATTGTATTCTGCTGCACATGCTTCCGTTTAACATGAGCTATTACGGCTGCATGGAAAGCTATTTAGCTCGAACTTTTGTATTATTAAAAAAACATATTATGTATTCTACTTCAGGAGATTGGAGCAAAACAGTGGGCAAAGGCTATGACATGGATTGGATGTTTGTTAAGTACTTTTCCCTAATCCTATTCACACACAACCGATACTATTCAGATTGTCAATGACATTGTCACAGTGTCATAGGACATCAGAATGAAAGGACGAATGAGCGATATGTTTTCTCTGTGCTTTATGTAAAGTGCTTTATGGTACTGTAATTGCATATTTTTTTAGTTTATGCAACCCTATTAAGGACTACTGTAAACCCTGTGTGTGTGTGAACCAGCTGACTGACCAGTATCTGTTTATGCTTTCTGTATGTTGTGATGGCTTATTTCCAGGATGCCACAAGGGGACAGAAGCTCTTGTTCTCTCTTGTTCTTCATCCTATATTTCCGCTGATTTGCTAAAGTCTGTTTCTGCTTTTGTCCAAACAGAATCTCAGATCAGCAGATTGTTTTCCAAAATAGACAGATGTCATTGTCCATTTGTCATTTGACTCATAAGGTCATCCATTTCTATGCTAGGATCTGTTTCACCGTATGATCACAATTGTTTCTGTGTTTTCTTTCTTCTCTTGCAGTCTCTTCCATCTTTACTCCTTTCCACTTCTTACTCTGTTATTGTTAGCTTGTCTCACTGTACTGCATTGCTTGAATGGAGTCGGTGCTCTAAACCTGCACTTTTCATGGATCAGGCTTAATTATCGGTAGAACACATTGAAGTGTGCACCTTCCGCCATCTTGATTAAGGCAAAATATTAGTGCTGCCATGACTAACTTTCCACGGTTTTACAATCCAGCAACAGAACAGCTGATGCTGTGTGGTGTCTTCACGTTTAATACTCTGTTAAACTGTCCTTGCTGGTTCATATTTCTTCTTTTACCTTTACAGCATATATACACACTCACACCAAAGCAGGCCATTGGGTTGTACAACCAGGCTTCTGTTGAAAAAGCCTAAGATTGCTTTATTATTTTTCCAGACACAATAATATTTATATATACAGTACATATAAATATTCCTTTATCTATGTAAGTTTGGTCAACAAAAATGTATGAACAGCTATGCTCTTCATTTCCAGTTGCCAAAGTCCCCCTGATGTAAAATTACTTTTATGTGCGCAGCGTGGAGCCCTTTGCAAGAGACATACAATTGTAAAAGTTGGTCCATCCATGTGAAATAAAATCACTGTTGGAGAAACTTGGTGTCCCATTTTCTGGTTACCGATGTTTTGGAGGTATATTAGGATTTTGGTATATTTATTTTTTAAAGATCATTTTTGGGACTTTTTAGCCTTTTAATGATACAGTATTCTAGGATCTGGGTACAGCCTAAGATCAGGAAAAGGAGAGAGAGGGGATGACATTACACAAG
Source organism: Bovichtus variegatus (assembly GCA_943593645.1). Taxonomy (NCBI): domain Eukaryota; kingdom Metazoa; phylum Chordata; class Actinopteri; order Perciformes; family Bovichtidae; genus Bovichtus; species Bovichtus variegatus. Next base: position 19,186,700 of record CALSCE010009344.1, on the reverse strand, counting down.
TTGGATTCTAACCCCGGGCCGCAGGACTCAGCTATATGGGTCAGGACAATGTTGATTTCGCACTTATTGAATTCTTAAAAAAATCTTTAGATCATTCAGCTTTTTTTGGCCAAACTTCACTCTGGTACTGTACGATGATGACATGACATTCCCTTTTTTGAAGCCTCCATCAGCAGCTTAGGAATGGGGGTGGGGCAATTATGTCGCTTCTGGGTGTGTCTGCAGTAAAACTAGAGATCTTAACCTGATAATAGAAAACGACATGTATTTGCAGAGCCATCAGTAAGTGGTGAAATCAGTTAGTACTACCACAATGAGAATGAATGTATTCTCTATGAGTACTAGTCCAAATAAACAAAACACTTTTTAGTTTATTTTACGAACTTCATGTCAGTACAGTAAGTATGTTATGTGTGTTTACTGACTCAGAGTAATGACTCTGTCAATCATTACTTACCATCGTGTTCTCAGTCTCTTCGACGAAAAAGGCCTCTCCATTCTCTCCCAGCTTCATGTGCAAACTCACCGGCTCTCCATTAATTTCTATGTCCACCTGCAGGACAGAACAATAACCCATGTTTAAACCTCATTGGCATGAATAAAGCAAACTTTCATTTGGAATTTTGTGTTAACATATAGTGACTGTTAGTTTTGTAATTAAATATCCCTCTCATCTTACAGATGTTTGTGTGTGTGATCTGTCATTTTTAACTTGTGATGTAGAAATGCTTACATACACAGTGTTGGGGGTGATGTAATGTCTGTCCTCTCTAATGTACTGTAATGCAATATTGTAATGCCCTTCTGTTTGATTTTGAGTAAGTACAATATGGTTTCTGGCCTGTTGAAATACAATACTGCGTTACACTTAAAAAAAAATGTATGGCAACATGAATTTGTCATGAAAAGAACTTTGATTTTGGATGGCGGGCTTTTACTTGTAAAAGGGTATTTTCCTTGCTGAAGCAAAATTCCTGAATACTTCTGTCATCACCTCTTAAAACGTTTGTTTTGCTTTTGCTTTTATGCTGTTGTCAGAATACAGGAGCGAGAAAACAAAACTACACTGTACATGTAGATGAAAAAGAAAAGACAGAGAGTGAAAGGGGGACGGAGGCAGCACGCGATAATCTCACCACTTTCTCACGGGACTGCAACACACCCATCTTGCCGAAGCGGATGTGGAAGGGGGAGCACTGCAGGGAGCCATCGGGCTGCCGGACCACGATGACATCTATACATCCCGACAGTGTTGCAGGGTTGAGTCCTCTGTATAGCTCCTTGACCTGCACAAACACCTGACCAGCCAACTGACCCACAAAATTCATGGTCTGTAACTGGAGACAGACAGGGAAGGAAAAGAGGGAAATAGAGAGTTTTTGTTGATTACTTTCCCACAAAGACATCTCTACTTTTTATCTCTTTTTTTTGTCAATTAAATGAGGTTTCATTTACATTTCAGGCCTTTATCGTAAGCACAGGATCAGACTAATGACCATTAACGGAGCTATTGGTTGTCGAAGATCAAACTCTTGACAGAGGGGATGTTCTGTGTAACCGCAAGGCCTCCCTTCCACAAACATTATTGATCCGCTGACTCCACATACTGCCCACACATGCCAGCCGACCTTGCAATCTCTGCTGAAACCATAAACAATGACAGCATACTTGTGTGCTGTTGCTGCGCATGGGGTATGTTTGTGGTTGTGACTGGTGTTGGTATGTGGGTGCATGGATGTGAAAACATCTTGCTTTTGCGTTTATTTTTTTGTCAGTTGAAAAGAAAATGTATAGTAGAAACTCAAAAATGCCTTTTCCTCTCTGTGTGATACACTTCATCAGGGACGAGCGTAATCATGTGGTGCTGTGCCAGTCTCTTTAATCCACAGCCTCTAATGCTCTCTGTCCAGAATGCCAAACAGAGACACACAAACAGGGAAATGCTTTCACTGGGCTGCCAGTTGGGTGGTTGTTGATTTAGGTTAGAGAGAGAGAGAGAATAGTATTCAATAGTTTTGTTTATACTTATTAATAGATAAATATATATATTATTATATATTCTTACAAATACTTAAACATAGAAAGACTATGCGAGTATTTACAATGTATGTAATGTAATGTTGGACTACATTATACAACAGCTAATGGTCCTATGGGAGCAGCTGCAGTTATGACATTGGTGGCACTAAGTGGTAAACATATTTTCATAGAGTACTTGTGCAATGCAACAGAGTCAATTATGTGCCTTATCATGCCAAACACATACCATTATTTATACAGCAAACTATGTGCCATTAGTGTTTCTTTAGCTTCAAACAAGGGTGAAAGCATTGCTAACGTGATACATCAGAAGAAAGTTCAGCAGACTGAGAAAGACATAAAGATTAGGAAAGAAAGAGGCAGTTAATAGGAGGAAAAGCGAAGGGTAAAGAAGACGAGGGGGGGGGCAGGAAGTAAGAGAGAATAGAAAAATAGGAAGATAAGAGAAATGCTGAAGGGGAAAAAAAAAAAAAAAGCAGAGGAAGAAGAAGGACGGATGTAGAGATGGATAATGTTAGTTAGTGTTAAGAGGAAATAGGGGGGAGATTTTTAGAAACAAAACTTTCTCATTGGAAAAATTACAAATGTACACACACACACACACATACAGGTCCAAAATATGTGATATCACTGTCTTATCAGGGTAAGAAATTGTCCCAAATTCTATCCACCTGCCACCTGCTTGTGCTGACTCAGCGCACGCACAAACACAAACACACACATACACACACACACACGCACATTATTAAAGTGTGCCAAGGTGACAGATGGCTTAATGTTTTGGCTGACCATGTGAGAACATTCGTATGACGAGGGAGGCTTGTTAACACCCATCAATTACTGTCAATTAATCTCTTGCACATCAGACCAGAGTGAGACACTCAACCTAGACTTGTTGTGACCAGCACAAACTGCTATACACAACACTGTTATTAAACCAATTATTACACTGAGTCCAGACTGAGCCTCATGGTACCTCTGCTTGAATCACATCAAATGACAAGTAAGTGTATTTAAACAAAATGGTAAAGGACTGCATTTATATAGTGCTTTTCTGATCTTTTGCAATCACTCAAAGCACTTTACAGCACATCAGCATTCACACACAGTCATGGTCATCAGAGATAACCATTTGCACACTCTTGGTTATCAGGAGCAATTTGGGGTTCACAGGACACTTTGACATGCTGACTGTAGAGGCCAGGGATTGAACCACCAACCCTCTGACTAGTGGATGACCACTCCACCTCCTGAGCCACAGCTGGGCAACAAAACTCTTACATGTACTTAAAAATAAACCTATGAATACAGGAACAAACTCTTAAATAACAGCTGTGCCTGCTGGATATGCTTGACATTTCTGTCTTTTGACAGGTCAGTAAATCCAAAATGACAAGAAACATATTTTCTAACGCATGCAGATAGTTTTGCTTTTCCAATGGGTCATTTCTTTCTCTTGTTCAATTTCTACTGCAGTAGAAAGTAGTTCCAATTAAATTGGCACTTTTTATGGACAATAAAATGTTGTTCAATGCTTTGCAAACGCAAAACTACCTGCATGGCTAGATAGCAAAATATGTTGTTGTTTTTCGTCATGTGGGTGACCTGAACTTTTTTTTATCTCTTAGTGTGATTTATTGCTCAATAACTGGGACTGGGACATATTACATAATTATTTGACCTTGTGGTCTTTATTTTTCTTGGGTATCACAAACACACATGCACTCATTCATGGACATACCACAGACCTGATATCACTGTCAACATAGACCATGTGCAAATATATGGGACCATGCACACACACACACACACACACTCACACAAAATCAAAGCCTTGCCCACTCTTCCAAGAATTCCCTGTGTAACAGCCAATCACAATGCTTCCCCATTATGTAATAGCCAATCACGAGACAACTCATAGGTCATTCAATGTAATGCAATGCAGTTCTGTATTGTTGTACTCAATAAAACAAGACAACAGTAAAGCAAAGGAACATTGTGACATAGATGCTGTTATTTATTAGGCACGGGGACAACAACAATCAACATCCACAGAAGCTTCTTTATTATAATAGAAGTTAGTCAATATAAAAACTCCAGTGGTACTCTCACTTCAGCACAGATAGAGAGATCACCACATATTAGCAGAGAGGCTGAGGGATTTACCGACAGATTATGGTAATTATCCAATTAGCCGAGATCAATTTAATGTGTCTGGAGCAGCAGTCAGACACTCTGGGATTACTCACTGTTAACAGCAAATGTCTACAAGGACAATCAGAGATCACTGTATTTAAAAAAAAAATGTGTTTCTTTTTTTTAATAATAATAAAAAAATATATATATTTCTAATTATGTCTGACCTTATTCTCTAAGAATAGGCAACACAAACGGAATTGAAAACGAATATGTTGAAGCCGAATGACAAACATGAGGTTGATGGAGCATTATATGATATCGTAGTATCACGTGTGGCCTGTGAGGCGACATGTAAACATCTGCACACGGGGTGAGGCTCTGCAGTCCATTCAAACAGTCTGCACACTATAACACGCAAAACCGACGTTACAGCCTCTACTGAGCAAATACTGACAGGCGATCATGGTGTTTCATGTTTCCCTAACGGCACGTTACTGTACAGTCCAGCAGACCTACTTACGTTAATTATTGATGTTGCTCTTGGCTCGGAATCTTTCCGCCATCCAAATGTTCCAGCAACACGTCCTCTGCAGCGTGAGTCCGTTACGTGTCAGTCTGCAGATTAAACATTGTCGCGAACGCTTTCCTCACATCTCATTTGGACTTCTCCGCTCGAGGCTGCTTCGCTATTTAAGCGCCGTTGAAAATATTCCTCCCACCAGCACCAACGGACTGCAGAGACGGAGCGATCCGGTTGGCTGAGCCGGCACTGACGTCACACAATGTTGACAAAAAATATATATAATTCCCTCTTAAAACCAATTGTATTTATATATTATAGTATGATTTATTATCATTGTAAGTGATTTTATACAACATCTGTATTTACTATTCATACTTGGCTTACTTGGCTTCTACTATCTAATAAGGTTTTTATAAAGGATTTATAAAGATAAGATAAGATAAGATAGAACTTTATTTATCCCGAGGGAAATTGTTGTGCAACAGTTGCAATACACAGTAGGAGACAGTATGCAAAAAAATTACAAAAATGTACAAATAGTGCAAAATGTTTTATACAATATATATATATATATATATATATATATATATATATGTGTGTGTAAAAAAGATGTAAAAATAAGATGAGCAATAAATAATAATATAAATAAATATAAATAATATTGAATGGCTTTATTAATGGTTAATAAATATTTTATTGAAACTTTTGAATCAACTATAACCCCTTTTTGTTGGGTTGCCCTCTGACTTTCTGGAAAAGAGCTGCAGATTCTTTATTTGAGTTTTAAGTGTTTCTCTGAAGTTTGGATATTTTTAATCTCTGTCTCAATAATTGTGTCATTCAAGGTGGATGATTAAAAAAAAATCTCCATTCCAATCTTTCTCTTTTGTCTCGTCATCGATTCATAGTGCTGTCAGGCTAAGTGTATGTTATCGAACTCAAATTAAATCTGCACAGTATTGTCTATAAGCTGACATACAATAAGTAAAGGCCTGAGATTGAATGAGATCAGAAAATTCTTCCACAGCGATGACAAGTTTTCTGCTGCGTTGCTTAAATGGGATTAAGATGTTACTTTCCTTTTAATGTTAATGCTTTGAAACTGCATTTTCTATCATTTTTATTCTTTAACTATGAGCAGAATACTAAACAACATGTGAAAATCTGGTTACCAAAACTACGCAGTAACAGTCTACAGACAGTAAGACAAATATTACAATGTATATGTCTGGGCATACATGTCTTCCTATGTATAACTGAGAGAAGAGCAACGGTAAAAAAAAAAAAAAGAAAAGGAAAAAGACATTGTGTTCTTTTTCTAAATAAATACAAGTCAAGTATGTGGAGCAGAGGAGACAAAAATAGCAGTGACATTAAAAAGAGTTGAAGGCAAGTGTAGTTGTGCAACGTACTTACTGTCTCAGTTTTCAAAATGTAAATCTACCCACCTGTTGTGACACATTGAGGCCGGACCAAGACATTGCTCATTATTCTTAAAACGTTTTGATTCCCAAATGGCAGACTTCGCTAATCAAAAAATGTAAATATGTAAATCTAAAGTTTTTAATTCAACGTAGCTGCAAGTTAAGCTTATCAAACTGTTATGTAGAAAGAAACCCCATTAACCACAACTCTGCAACTGCAACATTGTGCCATACCTTTGTGGAATAATGGGGTCTGTGAGGAAGTTTCATTCTGGCCACATTTAAAAAGGAATAGATCAACATTTTAGGGAATTCACTTGTTTGCTTTCTTGCCTTTAGTTGAGAAGACTGATACCAGACACCTGGCATGAGAGTAGTATTGATCTTCTCATCTAACTCTCGCAAGAAAGCTCTAACTGTCAAACTATTCCCAAGAGAGAGAAAATTCAGTGTTATTTGACACATTTCACATGTACAGTATATAGCCTACAGTATGTCATTCAGTACTGTAGTTTCCTCATTATGTTGACAGAGTAGAAATGTAAGGGTTAGAAACATAGAGCAGCCTGAGAAGAATATATAGTCTTTTGCTAGAGAACTCCTGGCGTATGTACATTTATTATTATTTATTTCTTGACAGAAATAGAGGAAGGTTGCAGACTGACGGAGACGCAGACATTGTAACGGTAAACAAGAGATGAAGAGGTGAAAATGTATGTAACGACAAGAGACAGACGCAGAGAGAGGAGTTGACTTACAGTAATAGAGTGCAACAGAGTACGATGATGACAGAACATCAATCAGATAAACCAGAGCAAAAAACGGCAACGGGCAAACCAGACATGCTTAGATCTGCTCAAATAAACATGCAAATGTTCACTCACATTTAACAGCTATGATGCCGCACGAACAAAATATGCTACTACAGTAAGCATAGTATGTGCAGGGAAAGCCTGTCATTAGTGTATTCCTGTGATTTATTTAATGCATGGCCTCTAAAAGCAAACATCCTTCAGTATAACAATAAACTTTAGAAGGTTTGCTGCTGCACAAACAAACACAAACTGATTCAGTTCCACTAAACGTTGGCGGAAAATTATATTAAATCATAAACATTTTTGTGTTCTTCTTACTGACTGTTTACTATGGTTCCTGGCTCCTGTAATCAATCATTATGATGTAAGATGCTGGGAGTCGAACCAGGACACAGAGTTCCCTCTTTAGAGAAACTGGCACCTGGCTGCGTCTCATGGTGATCCTTTGTTGTAGTTCAACGATTCTGAGAAAATGACCCCCCTCGTCACACACATATCCAACTTCTTCCACTTCTCTTTTCTAGAGAGTAGTTATTCAACACATTTACACACACACACACACACACACACACACACACACACAGAGTGCACAGTAACTTTCTCAACATGTGAGCACTAAAATAGAAGTAGGTGGACCAACTTTCGAGGAATGTGAGAGAATGGGTTTTGTGCGTGTGTGTGCGTGTGTGTGCGTGTGTGTGTGTGCGTGTGTGCTGCCAATCAATATATGCTCACATTTACTCTGCATAACTTTTGAGCATGTGACTATTCACTCTGTCAGAGTTGCTCACACACACACACACACACACACACACACACACACACACACA
>CALSCE010009344.1:19152275-19178829 GCA_943593645.1 Bovichtus variegatus | reverse complement strand
CACACACACACACACACACACACACACACACACACACACACACACACACACACACACACAATCAGCACCAAGCAGCCAGAGAGGGAACATAGACACGTGTTTGGTTTTCTAAGAACTGAGTCATTCATCGGGGAGCAACAAGTAGCCAACTGGAGGGGGGAGAGAGGGGAGAGAGGGGTGGACAGACAGAGAGAATATGCAGATAGAAGAGTAGGCTAGAGAGAGAATTTGAAGAATGTTAATGGTTTTGTGGATGTGTGACAGAGACAGAAGGTTGTAGAGGTGGGAAAGTGCAGAAAATGGGAAAATATGCAGTGTACTACACTAAACATTTGTGGACCCCTCATGGTCTATGATATCTTTAGTTCCTTACTGGGTTCAACGTCATTTGGTTTAAGAGCTGCAGGTCTTTGAATTCAACAGTGAAGGACATGAAACTGCAAACACTGACACACAACTTTTGTTTAATTTCAGTTAGTATTTGTTCTCTGCATTCATGAACTGCATGTATATGTGTGTCTGTCTGTTTACAGTACGTGTGTGTTTCTGTGTGTTCTGGGTAAAAGGTTCTCTATGCTCCAGCTACCCGCCCTGCAGGGGCGAGAGGGAGAAGGAGAGAGAGAGAGAGGGAGAGATAGAGGGAGAGAGAGGGGAAGGAAGAATGTGGTTTGCTGAGACAGGGGTAGCCTGATCTCTGCCAGGAACTCTCTCGGAGGTCAACAATGCATTATTTTCATCACCACAGAGACGGGGGTTTCATATGGGGATGGGCTGCATGAACCAATAAAAAGGCTGCCTGAGCCATACAATCACAACTGCACTATTGAACCCACCCCAGGGTGGAGTCCTAACATGTATGCTTTAGGGCTTTAGAATAATCTAATTAGCCAGACATGACTGCTTAAATCTTAGCAATGCCACAAATCTGGTTATGACCTAAATAAACAATGCAGGTTGAAACATCTGCCTTATGATTTATAAGTGAAAGAGCATCATTGCTGTCTATCATTCAGTGCTATACATTGACCCCAAAAAGGACATTTTCCTCCTCAACTCTTCACCTTTAATAGAGAAAAAAGCACGTGCTGTCCATGTGGCCAACGGCTCACTGACCGGAGTAACAGATCCTCTTATAAAATGTGGAGAAGTTGTTAGATTCCGAGGGTTATTAGCGCCATAAATCCTTCATCATTTTGTCTATACATATTGATATTGTCTGTTTATCTTGAGCAATATACAACAGGAGGTGGGGAAGTTTCTCGGAAGTTGGCCTTGCATTAAACCAGAGGCTGTGAGCGATAAAGGTTCCCAAATGATATTGAACATGCATCATTCTAATTAGAGCATAACACACAGTATGGGGATGCACTGCCTTCCCCAAGATCTGTTTACATTTGCATTGACCATGAAACCGTAGCCACATGGACATGTGGAATCTAAAGTAAACCTGACACGCAACACAGTCTTTCCCCCCAAAAACACCTTTGAACATATGATACTATTAAGATCACATATCACAAATATAATTGACAGAGACCGACGTTAACCAGAAGGACAAAAATAATGGCAACTTCAGGCAGATATAATATAAAGGAAGAGGAGGAGGAGGAAATGTGGAGGTGCTGCCTGAGCCCACATAGACACTCACAGGCCTCTGCATGGTGGGACTGTTATGTAATAGCTTGGCTTGCTTTGGTCGATGCCTTTATAAGTACCCATGTGGGCTTGAGGTCATGCTCAGCGATATGAGCTGTTGATGTAGCACATGGTTGTACTGCACTCAAACAAAAAGATCACATACTCTATGAACCACACTGGGAACTGGCTTAAAGTACAGCAGAAAGGACACAAACAAAGACACACAATTTCTCTCACAAACGCAAACACACACGCACGGAATGAGCGTGACATTCGATCACAGTGTTTTCAAGGACACGGTCTATATTCTAGGAAAGTAACTGAAGACCTTCGGTCAGGTCAGGTGGTGCCTCCTCACATCCATCTCCCGACCTCATGCCTCTCTCCATCTTCACACAGGCCCTCATGTCAAAGTCTTACTATCACAGATTATTCTCAGTAAGAAGTACTAAGTAAGAACTATTCTCCTTTCTTTATGATTGTAATTCCATCATTTCCCTTAGAAATGCTTCCACCTTTCTACATACAGTAGCTGTTATTTAGCTCAGTATTTTCCACCATACATTCGTGTCTTACATGGCAATCCAGGCCACAATGGTGCTAAGAGACCTTATTTTATGAGTGTATAAGTAATAGGGCAGTAGTGCCTTGAGCAAAATATGTATTGGCACATTAAAAATGAAAAGGTACAACATAACTGCTTTAAAATCACTACCATTGATGCAGTCTTTCTAGAAATGTGTTCTTAAATGAACACATTTCGTAATTTTATTCTGGTTTTTGATTAAAACAATGAACCCTCGCTGATTTAGATACACATATTATTATTTTTGTTTAGTTTTGTTACCCAGGACCAGCTGTCAGCCTCACTGTGGCTGCTGAAGTCGTGCTCTTGGTCTTCCATGTGGGTCATGGCTCCATGTCTTGACAGACGCAGAGTGCTGTGTGAAGATCCTACTCTCCTAATTCTGATTAAATCTCCTCAAAGCTCTTCTGGGCGTTTCTGGAGGAGTCCTTTGACTCTTGAATCTGAGTAGTTGATGCTTGTTCGACATGCAGTGAGCGTTTTAGACTAAATTTATCAACAAGTGTGTTCTGGGAAAGGAGTACTTGGAGGAAATCTGAGAGGATCTGGAGCTACTGGACTCTACTGCTGCCCGTCTGACGCCACTGTCTCCAAACACACACACACACACACACACACACACACACACAGTACAGAAACATTCATACATTGTGGATATGTGCCAAATGACGACATATGACAGTACTATAAATTACACACAAAGGAAGTTTTCTAATGGTGTTTTCCTTCAAAATACGTGAACACTACATTAGGATGTAGTTTGTATACACTGTATGTATGTCCTGTCTGTTTGTGTTTTTATTGTGTAAAATAAAAGGTATTATTAACTAAGAAGTTATGAAGTCAACTTTTTGTTACACACAGGACACAGATACACACCGACACACAGAACATACAGCTGTGTGTGACTGGCACACTATCCTTTTTGTGCACTTTAGCCTGTTTCAGCAAGTCTGCCTTTTTATTTTGTATTCTTGGCAGTCCAAGTTAGATAATTACGAGTTATTCTGGTCATAAAAATATTATTTGGAGAACACATAAACTTTGTTTCTGCCCTATTTTTAATATAAGTGACAGTGACAAATTTTTCAAAACCACTCTCAAAATATTAGAGTAGTATTAGTAGATTTGTTAATCTTTATCTGTGTATGGTGAAGTTCAGAGTGATTTGTTAAAGTCTGTGTTTGAAAGATACAAGGGAAAACAAAAACACACACCAAAGAAATTTAAAATGTCTGTACATTTATACAATTAAAGCCATACAAAACTGTACATTGTGAAATGTGTTTGTGTTTCTTCAACAGTTACAAATAAAAGCATCATACAGTTTACGGAGCATAAGGCATAACAAATGTTCTATATCCAAACACAATACTACTTCTTGTACACACAATGGATAAGTACTTTTTTTTTTACATGATGCAAATCTGACAAAATATATTCAACATTTTTAATATGTAAAAACAAACATGCAAAACAAACCTCTACAAAAGAAAAAAAAGACCAATAAAAAGTGTGTTGCCAAAGATCGGCTACCATTGCACACAAATGATTGTGTCTACCCTTTTTTAAAGCTTCTCATATTGTGTGCAGGTGCAAGGAAGTGTGCAGGACATGGTTATATTGCAATACAAACTTGAACACAGCTAAACCTGCAACCACATATCAAGAAATACAAAAGCAGTACTTGCAATTACTGAGTCTAGTTAGTTTTTTCTTAAGGAAAAAATGCATTTAATTCCCATTTTTGTTTACTTCTTTCTCATTCAAAAATACAATCAAGATACTGTGTGTACTATGAAGAGGTGTTTTTACAAGATGAATCCTTTAATCTTTTTATTCCAACATTATTCAAATTCCAGTGGAAAAACATTCTTCTTCTAAAGTTACCATGAAAGTGATTTATGGAGTGGTGCATAAACCACACTAATGTGAACAACACCATTTCATTAACAAAAGTTTCCTGAAAAATCCTGAAAGTTCCTGAACAATCTTTTGCTAACTCACAGGGTAACCATGACTCAATAAAGCCCACCTAAAAGATGTATTTTGCGAAAATATTTCCGCCATAACACGTTATTGTCCATTCAGTTACAAAACACTCTAGTACATGTCTTCGCTTTGGCAATCAAAGTGATTTCAATCCTGACTGAGACTCTTTGTAGCCCGGTGTGTACATGTGTTTCAGTCATATGTGTTTTCCAGTCAAGAAGAAGAGCGGTCTGTCCTCCTTGGCGTTGGCAGTCTGGAATTCATCGCTGAGCCTGAACCTCCACTCCTCCTCCAGCTCCAGCCTGCCCACTGTCTGCCTCAAAGAGCTACGGTCTGCACTGATGACACACAGAGTCGCACCTACAGGGAGTCACACAGAAGGGAGGGGGATGGAGGCTTTAAATATGACACCGAAATCATCACATTTTCTGACTTTATTTAGTAGACAGTAGGGGGGGAGCACTATGACATTAAACAAACGTCCTTGGCCAGAATTTAATCGGTTACATTGCAGTCATATTATATGCTTCTTAGCCACTTGGCCACAGGACATCCCACGTGTTTTTTTGTGACTGAAATGCAACATGTAGCACATTTAGGCATTCAGAATGAGATCTAACATTTTATGTATAGTTTTCTCTGTACAGTACCGTTACTCAAAAATACATCATTGCAAATGTGCCATCTGTAAAACACATACCGGTATATTTTTTTCATTGTCTGTATTTGGTCTGCCTTTGTACCTTTGAGGAAGGAGAACTTTTTGAGGAACCCAGGAGTCACAAAGGAGTCGGCGAAACAGAGGAGAAGGCCACTGAACAGCAGCCCTGTGGTGCTGATGTTCACAGAGTGAGGTCTGGAACTCACAAAACACACCATCACCTGCGGGAGGCAAGAAGAGTCTGACTCAAATACACTGTTGGGTGAATTCACAAAAGGATTGCATGGCTTTTGTGGCCGATAAAGCTCTGCAGAAACTGTGTAATTCTCAAAGCACCCACGTAGGGTGAAATGCACCATTAACTGCGCTCCCGTGCTATTTGCACATATTTAAATTATGCAATATGGATACATTTTGGCGATCTATACATCTATATAAATGTGCCTTATTGCAAAAACAGTCCAATTCACAAAGATCAGTGCTAATAGCCACACGCAGTTACAGTGAAATTATTAGTGTTTTCAGAGAGTTAAAGGTAAATGGAGCACGTTGTGTCACTTTCCAAAGATCATGGCAGCAGTTATTATTGCCAGGTGAAGGCTGTCAGGCTCTGCTCAAACTCATTTATTTTGGGATGTATAAAGCTCCTCTACATGTAATTTCTTTTTAATAAATGAGAAAGAAAATGCAATAAAAAAGTGAATGAAAAATAAGTGTATTATATAAACGAATAAACACATTATTTCTTCCCTCTCCCTCTGCAAAAAGGCTGTTATATCATACGCACTCGGACCTTGAGACGGGATAGTGGTTACTGATAGCGCAATTCATTGAGCTATCAGCGGCTGTAATCCATTCTTTGTGAATTCTTCCCTCAGTGTTGGAATGTATGGTTATATGAACCTATACCGTAATTTCCGGACTATTCAGCGCATCTGAATGTAAGCCGCACCCACTGAATTTTTAAAAAATATGTATTTTGTACATAAATAAGCTGCACATGTCTATAAGCCGCAGGTGCCTACCGGTACATTGAAACAAATTAACTTTACACAGGCTTTAACGAAACACGGCTTGGAACAAAAATAAATAGGCTTTTAAACGCCTTCAACTTGAAAGCTGCATCATATGCCTTTCTCCGTGTCTTTGCCATGATGAGGGTGACAACATGACCGTAATCAGAATCGTGACCATTCATAATGTCCGCTGTTTAAAATGTCCGCTGTTCATAATGTCCGCTGTTCATAATGTCCGCTGTTCATAATGTCCGCTGCTGAAGACATTCCAAGAACTAATAATGCAATTGAAGGTTGGCATAATGTTTTTAGAGGTTCATTTGGTACACTGAATGAAACACCGAGAAATTTCGTAAAAAAGTTAATTATCGTAATGAATGGGAAGTTTGAGCGCGCTCGATTTACGTCACATTATGCGACGGTGCTCAGTTTTTTGGCGACATGAAGCTTGTGAAAGCGGGAACAATCCATAAATTAGCCGCGTCATTGTATAAACCGCGAGGTTCAAAGTGTGGGAAAAAAGTAGCGGCTTGTAGTCCGGAAATTACAGTACTTGTTTTCAGAGGTTTACCACAAACAAAGAGAATGTGTGTGTGTGTGTGTGTGTGTGTGTGTACCTCAGGTCCCAGGTTGAGATAACAGTCCACAGACAGTACAGGGTGTGTGTAGTTCTTGGTGCTGAGGGGAAACAGCTTCTGGCTGGTGTGTTGAAGGTATTTTTCCAGGAGGAGCTGAGCTGGTGTAGCCAAGAAAAGGTGCTTGCTGTCTGGGGCACAGATGTACTGCGAGGGCCCCACTGAGGTTGGAACATCGGTCGTCTGGAGAAATGTCAAACTTTTGATTAATAACCTTTGTTGCCTTACAGATTTGAAACTAAGATATCATTAACTGTTACATGCACACACAGATTCATAGTTATATTGATTGCTTGAATGCTAAAATGTCAAAAATGTATCAGATACCAAACCTGTTTTTGAAGGCTGGAGCCAAAGCAAGAATATTTTCTCTTCTGCTACTCACATTTTTCTTGGCATTTACTTGAACAATAATCAGTCATTTGTTTGTTATGATTAATTTTATTGAACTTTGAGTTTATGTGAAAATATTATAATTTGTTCCTGTGTAACAGCAAATGACATGTGTAACTTACTATACAAGTAAATCACTATTAAATATTCTTCAAATCTGTTGCTTTAATCTTCTCTGTGAGTGGTATGTGATTGTATTGTGACGTGTATTCAGCATCTACTACCTTGGTCTTGATAATGAAGGTCCTGTATCCTCCTATGGCGATCTGCTTCTTCATGACGCTGAAGCTGTTGAACCGGCAGACGAGCAGTCCGGCACTGTGTAGCCTCAGGGTGAAGTCCACATCGTGACAGGTGAAGCGGTTCTGGTCGTACTGGACATTCTGGCTCCGGTCGACATTCAAGAGAAGGAAGTCATGAAGGTGACCTCTGGAGAAGGGCTCCCTCTGTTTATTACCTGGATGCAACAAAAATAAATGCACATTTATTTTAGTCATAAAACAGAAAGGTTTGTTTTGTATTCCACTTTATTATGTTTACTCATTATGATTCATGAAGTAGCTCAAACATTCAGCCAGACATTTGAAATCCCTTCTAATGTATGACTGAAAAAGACAACGCTGCATCTCGGTCACTATATCTTGAGGCTTTGTGTCGTCGGTGTTTAGAGGCTGCACACTGGCACAATGGGGCCACAAGATCTGTGATATAGTTTGGTGCCAGACATATGGTAGTTATTCTTTAAAATAATATCTGTAAAATCTTTCAGGTAAACAAGTAAAGAGATGAAGACATAACAATCTGTATCTGAAGTTCAGATCTCAGGCATCTACAGCATGTAGAACCTGCCCTGAATGTGTCAAAGCAACACGCGATGAACGTCTATCAACTCCTAGAAAACAAAGTAGTTTTGGCCACTCGCAACAACTTAACTAACTTACATAACTATTTTCTATACTTTTAGAAATAAGATTGATAATTTGGCATAGTTTCAGAAAAGTTATTTATATGCACTGTCTGCTAATTTTTGGGGTTGTAATTTGTTATATTATAATATGTAATTGATAGCGTTGATATTTCGTCCCTGGGAGGAAAATATATTATAAGTTCATTTGTATTTGCAAAAACTGAAATGCTGTCAAAATGGTTCTTGACTTTCCAAGGTTTCTGACATTGTGACCCCTGACCTGTGTGTCCTCGGCTGCTCCACTTCCTGATCCCGCACAGTCCGTAGTGTGACAGATCTGGACAGGCCTCCATGTGTTGTAAGATCTGCTTCAGTGACACAGCGTGCTCCACGGCACCACTAATGACAGCAGAAAGCAACAGTTGCTATGTTAAAACCCACTTATGAAATAAATAAACATTTTCTTACTTCTGATAAAAGCAACAGCCATACTGTCCGACACAATTGTGATCCATATAAATAATGTGTTTGTATGTACTTGCGTGCGTCGAGGTCCACTGCGTTCCACATAACGCAGGAGTCATCAGTCAGGATGATGAAGGGCCAGACGTCACCCGCTGGGCCTCCTCCCTCCAAACGCCGACTGCGCTCCAGCTCCAAGTTGTGATACGAAAGCTCTTTAATCAGGAAGTGAGCAGCACCTAGACAAGAACGGGAATCAGTTATGAAGGTGGTGGACTGTGAAAAAAAGAGTCGATATTGACTTTTCAGCACTGTATGCGTCAGTCTAACTACTAAGAATGCCGGTATTAAAAATCCCTTAGAAATGAATCATGAATCCCTACATATCTAACAGTAGTAGCAGCAGCATACCAATTCCTGCTCCATTGAAGACCGTGGGCAGTACCAGCATAATGTGGTTGGGCCAGTACTTTTTATACACGGCCATCTCGTACTCTTTGACCACCAGGATATGCAGATGTGAGGCTCCATCCATAGCATGATACAGGTTAAACAGACCATGCTCATGACGACCAGTGGTTGGGGTGAAAATTGGACTCTTGATGCAGTCTGGGCTCTGGGGAGGAAGAAAATAATATTAATAAAAATCTAAATAATGTCATATCAATGATGATAAGATGTGATCAGAAGTTTTCTGGCTGGTGTGCTGGTCAGAGGTTGTGATCAGAGGCTTTCTTTTTAGGGCTTCATTAAATGTACAAAATATCCTCTCAAACTGAAATCTGCTGTGCACCGTCTTCGTGAAAACACCTGGCTACAGTGATCCACTTTCCCGTAAGGACATTTTTAGCCATAGTCTAGGCTGTAGCACCACCTAGTGGAGCTCAAGGGTGTTGCTTTGCGCACAACCCAGCAAATCACCACTTAAGGTAACGTGTTGTGTTATGTGTGTCCAACTATTTTTGGAACTTTCCAAAAAGAAAGGAATTCCCAGGTCAGGTCACGCAGCCATTGGCCAGCTGTGTGGAGTTGAGAAAGTAAGCTGGGTTTGAGGTTCTCGGTCTGGTTCTCCTTCCTCATGCGTTACACAACTGTGTCTGTCACTTTCATGTAAACAAGTGCCATCTCATGTCGTAAAATATGCTCTGTTATCTTCGTAGTTGGACGGTAATCTCGCCTCCCTCTATATCAACCATCTTTTTGGTCTTTTGGAAAACCTACTTATGAGCTAGTTCTTTTCTAGCATAACCATGGGCCATACTCTGCTGCTTTAATATTTTTTGCTCTGTAGCTCAGCATGAGGCAAAAGCACATTCTAGTATTTGAGATTCAGGTTTCACTAAGGATGGACTTACCCAATCAGAGATGAGAGGCAGCCGCATGCTTTCCAGCTGGCCTCCTGGTTGGCTGAAGCTGAAGTAGTGCTCTTTAGACTTTGGGATGATGAAGTAGAGCTGGATCTCTTCCCCAAGCAGTAGATGAGTGAATGTGAAGGCATGCAGTGTTGACTCATACATCTGAATATAAGGTTAGAGAGGACATACATTATCAGTGGTGACATTTACATTTCAAACGCACTGTGTGAGTGTCATTTATCAGATTGTGTGTCAGTTGTGTTCTGCTGACCTGGTATCTGGGATTGAAGCCCAAGTACTGATGACACTGTTCACAGTGGTGGTATGTGTTGTACGCCGCATATTTAGACAGCTTGATCCTAGATGTCCGCCTACGTAGGTACACATCTTCCTGGCGCACAGGGTTTCCTTGGAAAAACAACAGGGGCAAAGACAGATTAGAACAATAGCACAATATACAGGTAACATTTTAGGATCGGATTTTACAAGTAACAAACATAAAATAAGATGAATATTCTGTGAATATAGTTTTGGCTGTGTGTTAATATATTGACTCACTGTGTGTGTGTGTGTGTGTGTGTGTGTGTGTGTGTGTGTGTGTGTGTGTGTGTGTTTTCTGACTGTGCCTACCCTCAGCACTGGGTTTATATCCAGGGCTATAGACAGAGCTGATGTCATCATATTTGGGGTCATGAATGGTGTAGTCAAAGGGCATCGTCCTCACAACGTCTGGGTTGGGCCAGGAAGCATTGGCTGGGTGGTACGGCACCCCCTCCGCCTGTGCACCTAAATAAACACATTTACAAGTGTATGCATCACGCAGGAGTTCACGCAATGGTGAGAATTCCAGATTAGAAATCTATTCTGGACCCATTCTGACAAAATC
The DNA here is from genome assembly GCA_943593645.1 of Bovichtus variegatus. Classification (NCBI taxonomy): domain Eukaryota; kingdom Metazoa; phylum Chordata; class Actinopteri; order Perciformes; family Bovichtidae; genus Bovichtus; species Bovichtus variegatus. The sequence goes on along the minus strand of CALSCE010009344.1, from coordinate 19,168,298 downwards.
CTGGATATTATCATATGATCTTTGCAACAAATAAAATTGTTGGGGAAACAGCGGAAATATGGACATTGAAAGTTGTTTAGAAAGCCTAGACTCCATCATTTACATAATGTAGATGAGAAATGGTACTGACTGTAGTTGATGTCTTCTTCATCGTAGATATCCACCTCCATCAGCCTGATCAGCATTCGAGAGAGAATACCCAAGAAGTGCAGGTACGCTCCTGTCTTACCCACCTGGCCATGAAAAGAACAAAGGGAAATTAATGTAAACATACAGCCTAGCATGACCTTGAGTTTGAATAAAAGACAGAAATGAAGACAGAAAGTACCTGTGGGGGTCCACTGAGCAGCAGCCTGCGAGGATGAAAGTTGTCACTTCGTCCTTCAGTGCGATTGCTGCTGTCCATGTGGTAGGAGCGGGGGACTGTCCACTGGCGATAGTACAGTGACTGTTCTGTACATGTCATCATCTTACTCAGCAAGGGCCTGCACACAAAGGTTCGTAAAGACATTCCTCCTAGTAAATGTCTGATCTTTCCAGAACACATTGAGTGAAAGGTCTGGAAGTACACAACTGTGTTTTGTTTTGAGTATTATCTACAAAACTACACATGTCCATTGTGGTTATAGTGGAATAAAACAGGATTGACAGATTCAGCTAAATCACCTCAAGCCTACCCTTCAGACTTTGATCCGTACGATACAACACTTATTGAACCCTCACAACTTTTCAGCTCTAAACATTAATACACAGTGAGCCAATCCACTTCATCTTAAACTGCTCTATTAAACCTCTGGTGGTCTAAAGCAAATTGTCTATTTTTGATCGCTACACCCTTGCGTTGATTTAGATTTTGAATACCATGTTGATTGATTGCTTTAAAGGTAAAGTAGAGAAACAAGGTTTCAGTTGTATATGCTGGACGTTCTGTGAGTAAATGACTAAAATAATTAAAAAGATGAGAGTCAAATCTATCGATAGACAGTATATTTCACTTGACATGTTCAAATAATGGTAACTTTGCATTGTACTGGCAGTCCATGGAAGCTCTAAATAGAGGTTTTGGTTAGTCAGCTTTTATATCTCTAATATCATACTATACGTAGCGGTTTTACCTGAAGCTGCTTGCCCATGCGACAGACATGTGTGGCAGGAATGAAGTACATCGTGGAAGCCCGCTGCTGTCGCTCGCTGTAATAATATCGTATAGGGCACGAGGGAGGAGCACAGATGGCGGGCGACTCACTCCTCGCGCCCAGGAGCAGCTCAGATGAGGAGATGAGGCTCGCGGGGACAAGGAGCCAGAGGAGGTGGATTTGGAGTGTTGCCGACGAGACTGTGCAGAGGGGAGCGGCTGAGGTTGAGGGTGGGGTATTTGCATCTGGGAGAGGGACTGGTGCTGGGGAAGCGTTTGAGTGTAGGGTTGGGAATTTGTTTGAGATAATGGCTGATTTTGACTCTGAATTTGGGCTTGTGGCTGCAGCTGGGAGATTGATTGGGCCTGGGAATAACTCTGCACTTGAGGTTGGTGTAATGGAGGTTGAGGATACGGAAAAGACTGAGACGGGGGCTGGGGTTGGAGTTGAGTGTGTGACTGTGAGGCAGTTTGTATGGTGTCCATGGTCCCTTTCTGGACATTTGGAGAGGCGGTGCTTTGGGCAGGGAAGGGATCTAAAGCTCCGCTCTCTGGGCATGACTGGAGCTGCTGGCCGCTTGACAGAGGGGAGTCCCCTGGAAATGGAAGGAAGAAAAATAGAGTAGGAAGAAAAACAAAATTTAGTTGAGATATCCCTTCAAACAGCAAGTAAACATTTCACACATTTGAAACTGTAAAACAGGTAATATGCATCTCAACTCACCGTTCTCCTGTCCCTCCTCCTCCTCATTATCAGTACTGCTGAGTTTCTCTGCATCACTCTCCAGCAGGTCACTACCTGGTCCGGGGTTGTGTGGGGGTCGTGACTCTGCTCTCACAAGATAAGCAGCCAGTCCTAGCTCCTGTTCGAGTGTGTTTCGCTGAAGGTAGGAGCAGCTTATCACTCTGAGATCACAATACTTCAATGACCTGTGGGCAGAAGGAATTCACTCTTTAAACTCAAGATTATATTTATTGTAGCGTCTGTGGCTTTACTGCAAGAATCTATGGTACAACACTTTTTCATTAAGTAGAGCAGACTTCATTATTCTGATGTTATGTTCCCTCATATAAAGTTAACACTTGGTGATGGAGGGTTGGGAACAAAGGGTCAAGGTTTTTGGTTCAGGGAGGTATGATCAGAGGTCAGTGTGTGTACCTTGGCAGTGATTCTCCCAGTGGCTCAGCTCCTGACAGGATCAGGATGCAGGGAAGGGCCTCCAGCTCCAGGTAGGTCTGAGGAGCCCAGTCAGCATCCTGGATCTTCAGCCATGTCTGGAGGACATTACGTGTAAGATCATCTATCCATACAATTTTTATCCTGTATTTCATGATATCACAACATATTTCCCCACCTTGATCTGATCGGTGAAGCTCTGTCCAATGTTCAGAGCTTGGTTTGGATTCCCCAGTATGATTTCAAACGTCTCCTCAAGACCCAGCTGCCTCCTGACTCTGGAGAGCCGACGGTGGGCCCATGCTGCCAAAGCCAGAGAGGGGATCCGCAGCAGGACCATGTGACCATGGTGGGTGGGACATTGCTGGGCAGCAGTGAGCAGTGATTGTACGATCTCTAGGGTCTCCACGGAGGTGTGTTTCTGGAGATTGTGGGAGCTGCCGATTTTGCCGGATGCAGCCATCAGAGCTACGCAGTATTGTTGGATCAAAACTGTAGTCCGGATCACAGCACTGTGCAGTTTGGGAAACCTGGGAGAAAGAGAGAGATTGTAAGGGCTTTTTTTCTTTTTTTTAAGTAATTCAAACTTGTGAAGAGTAGTGTATTTGTGTGGAGCCACCTTTCTTCCAGGGCGGATGCCATGCTTTCAAATGAAGAATCATAACGCATCAGAGGCATGCTGCTCCCTGAACGGGTCGACTCTAAAAGCTCTGACACACCAAAGTAGCGTGTCTTCTCATGATACAGATCCACATCCTACACACACAAACACACAATGTTACGAGTGTAAACTCCCAATCAACCTCCCGATATGTGCCACTGCTGTATGTTAAATACAGGGTGCGTATTGCACACAGACTTCCATCTTACATTACTGAATGCAGAGGGCCAGTGGATCTCATTGTAGGGGCTGATGCGGGTATACTGTGTCTGCAGAGCGAAGGGGAAGGAGGTGACGTGGAGAATTAGGATGTTTGGAGCATCTCTGACGTGACGCGAGTTTAACAGCTGGTCCACCAGACCCAAACCACTGTCTGAGTTACTGTGGGATGAGACAAAAACAGAGACTCAGAGAAACAGGAAACACACTTGATTGCTTAGTTGATGCTCTTGTTGTACCAGGTTGTTGCGTTGATGGAACAATAACAAGTGAACACAGGAATCATTCTGCACCACTTTCTCTCTCTCACACACACCAAACACACACCTGTTAATGTCCCAGTGGGCGTGGTCATGGACCAGGATGTAGAGTGTGTAGGAGTTGCTTTGTGCTTCCTGGATGAGGCTGTCAATTCGTGCCTGAGCGCTCTGATCCATCTTGACCACATAACGCTCAGCCTCCCGTTGAGACAAACACTCCTGGTCTAAACCCCCCAGCTCCTGAAGGACACCTGAGCAGCCAAAGAGAAGGATCAACATAAAAACACACAAATTAAAATGATTCTTCTTGTCTCTCCTTTTTAAAGACAAGAATGAATGAAAACAACTGGTGTAACAAAATGAGCCATGTAACCAACCAGAGCTCCAGAGGTGGAGAACGGTCTGCTGAAATGTGACCTCGGAGGGCGGGACCAGGATGAGGAAGCTGACCCTGTCGAAAGAGCCAAGATCCAGGTTCTGTGTGCTGGAGTCTGCTATGGCACAAACATGGGACAGCAGCTTTCTGGCCACAGCCAGCTGAATGGGACGAACCTCACGCCACTCGACGGAGTATTCTACACACAAACAAATTCCCATCATCGTACTCAATCAAACATTTCTTTTAAATATAATGATTGTCCTGTTATCAGCTGTGCACATTTGCTAGCAAAATGAGGAAGGGACATGAAAGTACATGCACATGTCATCTCTGGCTGTTATTTTATGTTTTACAGTGAATCAAATTAATCCCAGGGAAAAGTTACATAAGCAATTAGTCAAAAGGCAAAATGAAGAAAAACACAAGTACGACTAATGTCAATTGGAGGCTTTAAACTTAAGAAATGTGAAGTTCAAAACTATTAAATAGTTTGGATTACAGCTGTGGGTGTGGTACATGACATCTGCCGGAAGAGAACAGTTAATCGACTCATCCAAGCACTAGTTCAAGGAAATGCATACAGTGTACACTACAACCTTTCTGTGTCTCACCTGAACAGGTGTCTTTGGGACTTGAAGCTCTCTCTTTAGAGCTGGGTGAGTCTTTTGAACACAGTGTGTGTGAATCCTTTGGACTGTTTGTGTCTTTGGGACTGTGTGTGGTTTTGAGACTCTTCTCTTCAGCTGATTCCTGACTGCTGGATAAGGGAGATGGCTCGTTGCTGTCCACAGTGGCACTATCCAGCAGGGAATCCAAATCACCATCTGAGGAACAGAAAGGCACCCCTCATGTTGGTGAATTATGACTGAAACAAACATATATTTGCCTCCACTTCACACAAAGATGTGTATGTAAAAAAGGCAGACACACCTTGTCCGAGGGAATTGCAGTAGTGGATGAGTTCCTGGGAAACACCAATGGAGAGCTGGTGGTTGATTTCCTTTAGACCCTCATTGGGGGAGTACATACTCTCTGCCAAGGCACGACACTGGTGTTTACCTGCAACACACACACACACACACACACACACACACACACACACACACACAAATACATTGAATTAAAATATGCTAAAGTTTTTCTCTTTAATTCTCAGGACAACATAAAAACATTCACACACACACGTATATATAAACACACAACTCCCACCTGTGACTACCACACAGGACTGTGTTTCCTGTCCAGGTGCAGTGACAATAATGACCACGTAGTTGGTGTTTTCAAGCCGCCCTTCCATTAACCGGCGGAATGTTTGCTGGAGGCCTTGAGCCAAAGATCCAATCTTCTCCCCTAACACCACCACGCCCTCTCCACAGGACGACGCAGCCAGCTGGGCGAGCCAAGGAAGCTGGCTGGGGGTCAGCGGCTGCTGGATCTGGTGAGGTAAGGATAGATGCTGAGGGAGCCCAGGCAGGGTGGATGGGGTCTGGAGACAGAGTAGAGAAAGATGAGCAACGTGTACAGTCTTACTTGGTCGTTTCATTAGTAATTGTTTCTGTAATATTCTGCTTGAAGAGGACAGCATGTTAAGCTTGACATGAAGAGAGACAGAATAAGCTTTCTGTGGTGTTCAAAGGCTGGAATTTGGAGTGTACAGTCTTACATAAGTGAGGTCTGCTTAAAAAACTACCTCCTTATTTATGTTTTCCACTGACTCCTAAAACTATTCGTACCTACAATCTTCGGTCATGCGGACAAATTATGTACGTCATCCCTTGAACCCGTACTGTCAATGTGCTTTTAAAGTTTTTGCACCCCTCATCCTGGTGTGAGCTACATAGTCACCCTAAACTTGATTATTTTATAAGCATGGGTTTCAAAAATTATTAAGGACTATTTGACCACTGAATGCACATGTCCTGTTACTGAACACTGCTAATTCATTGTTTGATGTCATTTGCTGTTTTGTTCTAAGTCTTTTGTTTGTTCATTTATGTAAAACTCTTTATACTGCTTTCTTGGCTCTCTTCCCTTGTAAAAGAGATTCTGAATGTCAAAGGGAATATTCCTGGAAAAATAAAAAAATAAATAAAAGCAATAATATTACTTAAGTAAATATGTTTTCTTATTTGAAATCTTAATTTTTTACTTCAGTTCTTTTTTTCTTCAAATGTAACTTTTGAGAATAGGACACTTCTCAGACGTCTCACCTCGATACCATAGATCCTCCCTTGGGTGGCTGTTGTTTGAGGCTGCTGGTACTGTCTGATCTCGCTGAGGTGAGACTCCCTCCATGACCTCATGAATATCTGCTCCAAGTCCTCTATTAGAGGCACCTGCTCAGGGCCTAGGATGAATACAGGTGAGAGACAAAGACAAAAGTAAGTGTGGTGAAAAATTATTCAAAATACCTGAGAGAAGTTTCATGGAATTTGTAGTTTGGGAACTAACGAAAGTCCCAGTCAGAAGCTTGATTAATTATTAGGTGTCCTAGTGACCACCTAGTGGCCATGATGGGACACAGCAATGATATCATGAAGGGTCAATTACTTGCCTCCTCTCTACAGTCCGACCTAACTGTGTATGATTACAGCCTATACTCTGGAAAAAAGTTTTTCACTGACCTAGCTGAACAAGGTAGTAGACTGTGAGAAGAATCTGCATCTCAGTTGACAAAGGCTGAATGGGTGATGGTCCATAGTGCTGGTAGACTCTGGGGAGTGTCTGGGAGCTCAGGTAACAACTCTGGAGAAGAGAACTGACGAGCACTTCACTGACATTTCCAGTCAGCTGAGGGAGTGGGCCATGACCTGTATTATTGAGAGGTAGACAGATGAAACAGGTGAACGCAGTGCGGAGGCTGGGAATAACTTGGACTTTGGCTCAGGTGGTGGATTTGGCCATTAACCGTAGGGTTGTTCATTCAGGGGTTAGGGGGTTTGCAGTTCTATCTACTCCCAAGGGAGAGTGGCATAATAGTAGGGATAGGAATATACAATGGGTGGCACAAAGAGCAGCTAAAGTGGAGAAAAAGACAAGAGCTGACAAGATGGGGGATGGTGAGTTGAAGGGCAGATAGGGGCTGAATATGAAGACAGAAAGAAAATAAATGGATAAACGTACATACACAGGATATAGGAAGTGGTTGAGGGCACAGAAGATGGAGAGGTGGATGAGCTGACAGGTGATACAAAGGGGTGAAAAAGTTGGAGGGGGAGGGCAAATAGGCTGAGAAACAGCCTCTGTTGTTGGCTGACCTCTAACCTGTGAGGAGAGGCGAGCTAAACTAGCCATCTGCTGGGTGAAAACCTGAAAACCTCACCTGTTCACCAGCTTCAGAAAGTCAAGTAAGTGAGAGATGGTTGGAAAATGATCACCAAACACCAGCTAGTCAATAATGAGTTTGACTGATAAGTTGGTCAAATCATTTGTATATAGAAAGTGCATTTTATCCTCCTAAATCACTGATATAGTTGGTCATCTGACCTTTAAAGATGACAGGTTGCAGTCTGCAGGTGTGTAGCAGCTGAACAGGGATTGATACAGACAGCCCTGGCGAAGAGAGTGAGGTCGAGGACCCCTGCGATGAAGTCAGCGGCACTGCAGTCTCTGAAGAAAGCAAAGAAATATAATTTTAATTTACAAATAGACACACACGCTAATTTGCAATTTTTTTCTGTATATATGCTAAATGTCTCTTCTCCTCTTTTACCTGATCTGGCTCCATTTGTGATGACAGAGGACACCGATGATGTTGCTAAGGCTGATGAAGACGGTGGTGTCTTCACAGTGCTCTCTGGCAGACTGTTGGCAGAGGACTCGGGCGACCAGCCCTTGTGCCTCTTTTTTGGAGGTCCAGCATTTGCATGGGACCCTGCAGGATAAAGAATAAGAGTCACAAAGCGTATTAGCTTAAAAGTTTGTAGTTTATACTTTTAATGTTTACAACGTAGTAACTGATCATTTTAAATGTAACCATTTTATTTGGTACATAAATATAGATTTTTTCTTTTTTTTCTTTTACTGTTTTACAATGTTTTTGCTTTGTCCCCAGTTAGGGGATCTTGTTGCTGCTCCTGATTTAATATTTGTCACTGCAATTTAATTTGTTGAGTTGATTGTTTTCCCGCTTTTTTCAATGTCCCATTTTTTTACAATACAGTTTGCTTTAGGAATGATTTCCTGCAGAGCAGAGGAGTCACTTTTTCTAATTCTAATAACCCACAAATCAACAGAACATACACTAAATTATGTTTTAGGACGGGCTTCTGTTCATACAGTAATAGAAAACTGTTGTATTTTAGTCAAACATTAACCTGTCGCTTCCTCTTCCTCTGAAGCTCTGTTGAAATGCAGTGAGAGACACATAAAAGGTCCACTTGTTAAAAGGGCCATGAAAAAAAAACAACGTCGACAGGAAGGAAGCTTTTCATTCAGCGAGAAAGCAGGAAAAAAGAGGAGACAGAGAGGGAATTTTATAACCCTGGTTAATAGAGGTGACAGACAGAGGGAGAGGGAGGGAGAGAGACAGAAAGACAGAGGACAACCCCCAACACACAATGCAGCTGCCTGGCTCCTGCATAGGAGGGGTGTATAACACACACACACACACGCACACGCACACACACACACACACATGCACATACAGACACAGACACACACACACAGTTTGGGATGCTGGTGGTAGAAGTGCTCTCTTTCAGAGGTGTGATGAAATCCAGGGGAGGGGCTTAATGATCCCACACACATATTGAGCATGTCTACATGCAGCCAGGTAATGATGAGAAATCAGATAATTGCTATAAATGCTTTAACATAAGATGAGCTACACTAGTCTGATAACTTTAAACCATAAGTTTATATGCAGTTAGTTGGTAAGTTATCAGATTTCTTCAATAAGCATTGAAAGTTAATATTGAGGAATTTGTTTTGTGATGTTTAAATCTTCACATTCACAGTATTTATGAATGGGGGTGACACTAGATAGTTTTGTAACATAGTGACTGAAAAAGGTTTTTCTTTACTTTTTCAATATCTAACACCCCAAATAAACATTGAGTATAACATTCAAAGTATTAACACTGCACATAGATCATTTATTTCTGATAAATAAATGGCACTAAGTAAACATTCAATAAACCCCTATGATGATGTTGTCTAGTTGTAGTAATTGAAATTAAGCATAACATAACTAAAAACATGACAAATTACATATCATATACAGTATACACAAAACCTCTGGTTTATCATAGGGCTGAGGTCACCAATGTGCACAATCTGTACCTGTAGCCGAGGGTCTCGCAGGCCCTGACTGGTTTAACGGTGGCTGGGCGTTGGAGGGAACAGCATGGTTGCCATTTGTCAGCGAGTGGGGGGCGTCAGCTACTTGTGGCAGACTAACGGGGTCCACATTTGAGCCTGATGTTTACAGATAGACAGAAATAAATTAAAAACTTTAATAAATGTGACTTTTCATGTCTTTATTACTTATTGCCTTCTTTCTCCAATAAGTTTAAGTTACTTGCACAAGTTGCACTGCCATTTAAGTTTAGTGATCTCATGGTCAGATTAGAGTTTGTAGTCTGAACAGTAAAAATACTTCTTTGAGCCTGAGAACGCAAACAAATAACCAAGACAATGTTCCACCATAACCTCTGTATCAAGGTAGCATTTTTTCATTCGATATTCACATTTAGAGCTGCAACTCATGGTTATTTTCATTATGCCAATAATCTGCCAATCATTTTTTTTAACAATCGTTTGCTCTATAAAATGTCAGAAAATAGTGAAAAATGTCCATCCCAGTTCATCAAAGTCTATAAATGTCTTGTTTCGTCAGTCCAAAACCCAACAATATTCAGTTTAATATGATATTAAACTCTATACTCTAAAATCTATATATTTGAGAGGCTGATGACAGAATCTCTGCAATTTTTGCATGAAAAATTACTTCAATGATTAATCAACGATTGACTAATCGTTGCAGCTCTATTCACATTGTGTGTGTGTGTGTGTGTGTGTGTGTGTGTGTGTGTGTGTGTGTGTGTTTGCGTCTGTGTGTTACCTGCGTAGGAGCCAGGTGTGTGTGATGGGTGTGTAGGTGCCATGTTTGGTGGCTGTTCATCTGATGTCACATGACCTTCTGAGAGGCTGGACCCCATCTGTCTCATCCTGCCATCTGAAACACACACAGACACACAAACTAAGTGTTTTGATATCCAGGTGGACAAAAACATTTCAGTAGCTAGGTTATGGCGAAAACTTATTTGCTGTGCGTGTGTGTGTGGGCACAGTTTGGAGTAATAACACAGGCTGGACACACTGTTTCAATCTGCAGGAACCACATTGTATGCTCCTCCCTTTCTCTTATTTCATGTGTTATTTTATTTATTTATGATTTCACCCCTTTGTTACTAAAAGCAATGGAAATAATGAGTTTTCTTTTTGCAAGACACGAGTCAAGACACGTTATCCAGCCTGTGCCACTGCTGAGTATGCACTGAGTTTATTGGTATCAAAAAAATGAAGATCAACTTGTTTAGTTTCATAAATTTCTATGATAACTGTAGAGCTATGGTAACCTTTCAGTATGTAAGGGACACAGAGTTCACAGAATTTGCCATTGCTGCATAGCAACCTACTTATTTTTTCCCAGGAAAAGGGCTTAATCAGTAAGCATGTTGCATAATCCACACTCCTCAATATCAGAACTTTTGCAAGCTTTGAAAAAACATCATCTAAAGAGAATGCCAGTAACATCATTTATTTTTATTGTATACACACAGATATACCCCAATTTTTTTAAGAGAAAGAAGTCTAAACTCCTCACTTTTTCCCTCGCAAACAACAGGAGTAAAGAATAAGAAGAACCAAGCGTAAACACCAGGATAAGGTTAGAAACATTGAGAGAACACAGAGTTAGTGTCCTTTCTTACAGGTCTTTTTACGAGGAGTTGTCCATGACATCATTTTAATTTGATGGGTTACCTCCAGTTTTCGGCCTCTGTGTACACTATGCAGTCTCACCTTTAACCTGTCCTTAAGGCTTTACTACTTGTCCCGATCAATACAAGTGAAATGTTTTGCCTTTATATGACAATACAAGACCTAAATTAAAGATAAAGCTGACCTAATTCTTGCATTTAACTATTTTATTAATGTTTTGCTTCACTTGTTTCAACACATTTTGCATCAGAAAATGACTCCAGTTGCCAAATACAACCCATGTATGCATCTCTTACCGTGTCCCCTCCAGCAGATGGGCGCTCCTTTGACGAGCACGCCCTGGTTGTTTCGGTACAGATGGTGCTTCAAGTGCTTCTGTTTCTTGGGCTGTGTGCTGAGCTTCAGGTTAATGTGGTTGGAGAACTCTGTGAAATAGCGAAAGCCTTTCTCTCCACAGCCCACACAGTTACCCAAGAAGCCTGGAGGGGAACACACATGCAAAAAATGCATGATTACAACAGACTGCATTCAATGTTCCTACAGTCACACATGTAACCATCTCGTCCTGAAAGTTGACATTTCAAGAGTTGTTCACTTTTTAACCAACAGTGATGATATTTTCCTGTTTCTCTGTGAGTCTTCTGCCTCACCCAGCAGTGCGTTGTGACCCCGTTCATCTGGCAGGAAGCGGCGGTCCACGGCACACACCAGCAGGGTCTCAGTGAGGGAGGGGGACTTCACCCCAACCAACATGAACCCAGGGGACACATCCAAGGGATCTGATGCCAGCGAGGACAGGCGCAGGTCCCTGCCTGCCTGACAGAAGCCTGTGGGGAGGAAAAGACAGGATAGGACAGTTATTTTCACAAAATGAACTGGTAGCTTTTCTTTGATTAATTTGTCTTATTGTAGCATAAATAAGAGAAAAGATATACACACTGCAGACCACCTTTTATCTGCTGTCATTGATATTTCTAGTCAAGGCAAATTACATTCTCTCTTCCCGACTGCACCACAACAACAACCACACTCACAAAGCTGACCCTTGCAAATTGTATGACTATATAGGGAAACTGCAATTCCAGGTCAGTATCCAAGTGTCAATTATGACTGTAATGCAGTGCAAATTCAGTTTTTTTTTTAGATTGTGAGTGTGTGTGTGTGTGTGTGTGTGTGTGTGTGTGTGTGTGTGTGTGTGTACAAACCATCTGTGGTGCAGCATCCCTCAGGTGGGGCCTTCATCTGATAGGGTATTGGGGGGCTGTTTGACTCGGAGCCATCTTCATCATCTTCATCATCATTCTCTGTACGGACTGTTTGGGATATGCACAAAAAGACACACAATTTTAATGGTGAACAAGAGTGACAAGCAGATACAAGTGCAATAGAGAAGCCAGAAATCAAATCAGAGCAAATAAACTCTTTTGCTGAACATGTTATCACACCTTCTCTTTTGCATCGATGCAACCCACCATCATGTGCCAATGGCTGCTCTGTCTCGAGGTAAAGCTGTGAGAAAACAGGTCGCGGCACTACGGTGTTCGACCTCAGCGATGCCTCAATGGAGTTATGGAGGACCTCCTCAAAGCGTGTGGTCCGCAGCTGGCCTGCATAGGAGTTCCCCATTGGTGTCCTGCAAAAAATCAGTAACGTTGTGTTAACTTATACTTAAAGTATAAATATTTGACAATAATTATTTTGCATTAACTATATACCAAAACCCCAATGTGTTTTGTGTCCAGTTCAACTTTTATCGCACTGAAAGTCATTTCAGGTACTATAAGTACAGACTTACCAACTCTTTCATTATACTGTATGGTTTAGTATTAAAGTAGTGTCAGTTTCAGCTTTAAAAAGAAAAAAGAAAAACTGAATCCATCCCAGTGATGTCTGATGAACAAGGTACTTTGGAGAAAGAAATAGATAATAGACAAAAGAAAATAAACATGACAATAAAAAGGACTCTATATGTGATAAAAGACAGAATACATTGAAGTTTAAGCCCTCTGAAAAACAAGAGTAAATGCACTGCTTAATATTGTCAAGTCTAAGCCACACACACACACACACACATCTACATTATGCACCGATGAACAGACACACACATTAAAATCCAGTGAAAGCACATCTACTCACACAGCAACACGCAGGCCCACACACACATTAACAGTGGATGGCATCTGTCCAGACAGCATGCTATGAAATCAGCTGCACTGAAAGAGTCAGGACACCCTGACCTAGACGCTGCACTGTTTTTCTACTTTCTCTCACTCTGCGCTGACATCTCTCTGGTTCGCGTCTCTCAGCGGCAGATGAGAAACTCTCCAAAAAAGTAATTATTTGCATGTACTTTGTCAAAAATGTGCACCGAATACTGTTTGTTGTAGTTGTTAAAGTTTAACATGCCACCATAAATACATTTGCTTCAAATGATTTGACTCTATTTATTTTTCATGTTTTTGCATTGTTTGATGGCAATTCTTTAGTTATTGATTTTGGTCAATGTGTTGAAGTTTTTAGTTTTAATTCATTTTACATTCTTATTGTTTTTATAAAGTGTGTTAAAGAACACCAGAAAATGCGAGAAAAACTTTTTTTTCCCAGACATTTTTTTTGAACAATACTCAGGAATGCTGTATCATTTGTCATTGTGTTGTGCAAGCCACGTCACACACCACTGATGAGATTTTGATAATGTGTGTGGAGTAATGCATGTCACTGCTGCCAACCTCATTTTGAAAATTAGAATAATAGCCTGAGCATAAATACGATGCTGAATGAATGTGTAATAAACACTGACCCTAACCCGAAGATGTGTTGAATGGTAAACAAACTGGGTCAGTCAGGGGGGAAATAACCAGGCCGAATTGTAAACGCCAACCTAATCCCCCTTCTCTAAACCTTTGACTGCCCATATGCCGGCTGCTGCTGCACACACACACACACACACACACACACACACACACACACACACACACAAGAAGCTGCTTGCGACTGACTGAGAAACCTGGGAATATGAGACTCAACCTGCAGGTCATATTAATGAAGCCAAGACAAGCCAGTCAGATTACAGACTTAAATCTCTTTGTGGCTTACATTACAGGTTAGCAGGGCTAAAGCTTCCAGACAGAATCAGCATGAGGATTTTGTCATTTTGTTACAAAACATGAGTCTTGTGACCAACAGCATTTCAGTCTAAGTCAAAGACAATTATAGTCAAGCAACAGCACTTTGATTAAAATGTTTAAATATAGACACACATTCGATGAATGAAAAACAAAGCGGTGCATAGCTTTAGAAAACTTTAGAAAACAAGGAATTGCTTGAGAAATTGTAACTCTTGAAAGCAAAAAACATTTATATCTGCCATTTCATTTAAACTTAAGCAGGAAACATCTAAGACGGAGCCAAGCAAGTCATTCCATTTTTAAAAACAAAAATAATGTTCATTTTTCGGCTTTCTACATGGCCACACATTTGAATGACTTTTCAATTGTGCCCACCGTGCAATAAGATTCGGCAAACCCAGGATGAAAAAGTAAATTATTTGCAGCACCACAGTTTTAATTAGAAAAATCTGCCTGAAATTATGAAAGTCTTATTATTTATAACTTGAGCAAAAAATGTATTTTTGATCACAATAACTGACCCTTCAGAATTGACTTTTGCGTTGGAGATGGACTTGCACACAAACACACTCTCTCTCTCTCTCACGCACACACACCTTACCAGCCGCCTTCTGCTTCAACACTTTCATATGTAAAGAAGCGGTGCAGACTTTTAATGCCTAGCACCACTTTGTAGAGAGACAGAGGACGTAAGACAAAAAGCCCTGTCATAACACAGCCGGCACTGAGAGGAAGTAATCACACCTTCTACCAAAGAGCAGACTGATCTTTTTACAACCAGAGAAAGAGGAGACAGGGAGGGAAACAGTGAGAAGATGAAAGCAGAAAGGTGTATTCCACCTTTTATTGAATCTTCACCAAAATCCTAAACTTCTGACCAACTGTTAATCAAATAAACACAAACTGTAAGTTTAAATCTGAAGCCATGTGTTCATTGCATGGTTACTATTGTTCTACCTTAAAGAGGTAAGCCTAAAATTAAAAAATAATAATAAGTTGGCGTTTTTTAGCTGTCTTGTGTGGCCTTGTAGATAATTGGTAGAGAAAACGGATTTTCTGCAAAATATGAATTTGGATCAATACAATCAAAAAGAGATGGATGATACTATAATTAATCAATGTGCTTTAAAATCTAAGGGCTGTGGGGAATCACACAAAGGAATGTAGTGCTCTGCACATTGTATTGTCCTTTTTAATCTCTGGCTGCACATGTAGTCTTCCAGTGTTTTTCAACCCTTCATTTATTTTTAAGGAATATCTGTTCCTAATAAAACTTAAAAGACCTGTGGCACCTAAAAGAAGACATTACGCAGAGATGAGAGAAATAAGCTCAATGTAAAACTTTTAATGAAGCTTTGTTGATCTTTTCTCCTCCCACCTCCCCCTCCTTCCTCTCTCCCTGACGTGGAAGTGGGAGATCCTTTCATCTCCCCCTCCTCTTCTTCTCTGCCTGTCTTTCTTTCACCCCGGGGAGAGACACTATTGTAGTGTTTTATGACCCCTTGGACCTCCTTCCCACCTCCCTCAAACACACAACCTCACACATACAAACCTGTAGTTAGGATCCCTTTAAACTCTGTGCCCCATGCAGATAATACATACACAGATAATACTACCACACTGTAGACTTTCCAAGTATTTCAGCACGTTTAGGGAGTTCTAACTGTAGCATTACTGATTCACTGTCAAATGAATAGAGTTGATCTACAAAAAATCTGAGAAAGACGTCTATCATTCTTAACCTGCTATGCATTAGTGTAATTCTGGACATGATGAAGTAAAATCATTTGTTATCATCTTATTGTATGGTACCAAATATATTTTATATGAAGAAAATGTTAAAAAGATATTTGATGTACTGGCTAATGCCTCTAAAAAAAACATTTGTGAGAAGGACTATGCATGTTTAGCTCCTTGCTAATAAATGCAAACCCACAAAATATATACGCTCTCTGCTTTGAGAGCACTGCTGTATTAGTTTGAGGGATGTCTCATGACCGCAAGGTCAAAGGTGAGTCCAAATAACAATGTTTAAGTAAGACTTTGATGTGGCCTATAATTCTAATACACACGCACATATGCGGATGCACAAACACACACACACACACACACACACACA
>CALSCE010009344.1:19060564-19075372 GCA_943593645.1 Bovichtus variegatus | reverse complement strand
TGTGTGTGTGTGTGTGTGTGTGTGTGTGTGTGTGTGTGTGTGTGTGTCACACAGTTGATAATGAAACCGTAAGACCAAATCAAATAAAATGACATCACACCTTGTGTTACCTGAATTTATTTTGAGAATTCTTTACTTCCACATGTCTCTGATCTAGTCTTACTTATGTAATTGTTTTATAAAAATTTTTTTTAAAAACATGTAAGAAGGTGAAAAAAAGATATGAAAGATGCGTATGACAGTAAAGCAATATTTAATACTTTATTGTTTGACTGGAAAGGTTCCAAAAAAAGAAAATCGTAAAAAATACAAATGTTTCTGTCATGAGCTGCAATATGCAAGCCCATCTGATCTAGCCTGATAGTTTAAAACATTATTTGCTTAGTTTACTCATTTTCATATTAGTTATATATGAAAAGTTATCACAAGCTGTGCAACCTTTGGTCTAATAACACATTATAATATATAATAATATACTAAATATATTTTCTCTATTACTTCTTTAAAGACTCATTCTAATTCTTTTAATTTTTTTAATCTAATTTTAAGTTTGCAAAGCAATATGCTGTTTATTAGTGGCTAGGACTGTTTTCTGCAAGGCATAGTGGAAAAGATAAACTATTATAAGCACAATTGTACCCATTCAACATCTTTTGTCACTTGTATAGTGTCAAAACACTTGACAAAGTTGTGTGTTTGTGTGTGTCTCTCTTTGTGATATAATACTAAAGTGCCAACACTTAATGGACTTTCCCAGTCTAGTTCCCCCTACCTCTAAAAGGGGCAAGGAGCGTGGAGGAAAGGTGAAACGCTGGTGGGGACGTGAGGGGGAAAGTCAGTGATCCAAGGAGCACTTTAACAAATTTACATTTAATTTTAGCAGAAGCCTAAAGATATTTTCCGGTAAAATATATTAGCAACATTAAAAATGTGACTATTAGCTAAACGTGATGGTTTTTTTTGTCAAAAATAAAAGATGGCGTATCTCTAGCAGTAAGCCCTGGAGCACAGGATGTTTTATTAATGCACGAGCTGCGGTTCAAATCAGAGGCTAATTTTTAATTTCTTCACATCGTTCACTTCTCTCCCTCTTAGCCTCGAGCGCTTTTGAGGACTTCTCTCTCTCTCGCTCTACCTCTTTGTCTCTCCGTCTTTCATTCCTTCACTTTTTCTTTCCTCTTCCCCTGTCCCTGCTCTCTTCCTGAGTACAGATCTCAGAGCTCTTCACACACACACACACACACACACACACACACACACACACACACACACACACACACACACACACACACACACACACACACACACACCTTTTAAGGTTATGGGTACACAAGTACACCTTTTAACGAACTGCCTTTACACTAATCAAATCAATTCATCTTGACTTACAGTACGTGTACCAGCTGACTTCCAGGTCCTGTAATGCTCCCTGGGCAAAAATATGTTTTTTACCAGAACACATAAAAGGGTAAATGGTAAAAAAAACACGGCAAGACAGAGCGTGAGACAGAGGTGGGGAAAGACAGCAGGAAGAGTGAAGTATTGTATTTAACTATGTCCTTTCCTCTCAAAATTGTACGACAAAAAAGGTACACCTTGCCTCCTTCTTGTTACAGAGGAACCTGTGATATTGTGCAGCATGTGTAGTATTCTTTTGAATTGCAATAATATCATAAGTGTCATTTACTGCACTATTTGTTTTTTACCTGACAAGTTTGTTTTTCCTGGAAAGTCCTTCCAGATAGCTCTTGCGTGCGTAGAAGCTATGAATATACTTCCTCACAAAGAATCCTCTCCATCTCCGCTGGATCTGTGAGGGATTAAAACATGACAGAGGTTTTCTTCACATAATTTCCAACAACATTGCGTAAGAGGAATCAGGTAGTGTGGCAACTTTGATGCTTAATTGTTAGCAAATATGAAAGAAATTATTTGTTTCGTATAGCAATTATTTAGATGAATAACACCAAATAGACAGACAGTAAGGTAAAATGTTATGGCATGCTGATGTTACTTTATTTTTCTGATTACTTTTGCTTTTCCAACAGACATTGTGTTTTGTCATTTCATTTGTTGTCTAAACACAGTCCTACAATGCCTTTTCTCATTAGTTAAACATGCAGAGGAGACATAAAAAAACATAAAGAGTTATAAATGTTGGTATTAACACATATGGCAGAACACTGTTAAACCATGTATAACCACGCATGCAGTTTTTTACTCTGCAGCGATGGAGGGACAACCCAAGGGAGGACAGACAGCTGTCACAGCTCTATACGTTTAACAGTATCAGTCCACATTGATTGTGGAGGCTGCAGATTAGCTAGCACACACACACACCCACACACATCAGTGGACCGTTTTAAAGCAAGGGGGCGGATGTCCTTCAGACTAATTAGGAGATTAAAACAATGGCAGGTAAAAGAATAATCACACTATGAGAAGAGGGAAGAGGAGAAAAGAGGTGGAGTGGAGGATGGGGAAAAACAACAAAGAACAAAATGAGAATTAGCATTGATCTGCCAGTCAATAGATAATTTTAAATAAAGTAATTGCCGCCTCCCGAGTTCTTGCTGACCTTTGTTGACTAGTGAAATCGATGCTGTTGAATCTAATACAAATCCGAGGTGCGGCATGTAAACACTGGTTTCTATTACGGCCCTAATACATTATCCTCTGTTAGCTACCACGCCGTGATAAAGAAAACAGGAGGGAAGAGAAAAAAAGAAAAGAATCAAAATTGATTCCAAGGAAGTGTCACAAGGGGATTCTGAGATGATTGTTTCTCCCTTTTTCTCTTTCTCTCTATTTACACATTGAATATTTATTTGGTAAAAGATGGTCCGCAGGTAGAGATGTCCTTCACTCATTCACTTTTGCCCATGTCTCTCTCTCTCTTTCTTTGTCTTTTTCAGTTTCATACACATGAATAAACACCTTATTCTTTACAAAAGGTCAATGTAGAGATGTAGAGATCTTCTGACATTATAGTTTAGCGCTCACAGTCCTGTCGCATATAAGCAATCTAAGGAATCTTGACATGTGGTATCATAAAAAAAAGGGAAGATCCAGATACTTTCCCAATATTAGTTAGAACTATTGTTAACCTTCTTACGTATTAAGTTACACATTACCCAGGACATATCTTTAGGAGGATACAGTGCAAAGCTCAGAGACCAGCTGATCTGAGGTCAAAGCTTTAGTCAAGGGCAGTGGCAGCAGTGTTCATAATACCTTCATGTATATGTCTTTGTGGTGGAAGAAAATGTGAGCACCCAGACAGACACACACAATAAAATACACACTCTGCACAGACAAGCCTCATTTGGCCCTTGTGGGGTTCAAACCCAGTACTTTCTTGGAGTGCTCACCACTGAGCCACTCTGCTCGCCTCTTCCCATATATTTCATTTTTCTATTAAAATTCCCATAGCTTCCTTTAGGAAACTGTGGTTATTTTATATGGGTAATAAACGCCTATTTGCTCCGACTTCAGAAGCTTCTGCTCTGCTCTACATGGTGACATCACCCCTAACCTTTTGCCCTGCGACCTAAAACGGCTGGGTCAATCACTACTCCTGGATCTATGTCTCTCGTATTATGTGACATTTATTGAAACGACCGGGTGGTCAGCTTTATTTGTTTGCGTTTCCATTAAGTGTGAAACTTGAAGCCCCTCAATTTCCAGGTTTTTCCACAAATATGAAAATACTGCAACCATCTCTGTCCAGCTGAACGCCAACACACCCTCTTCAATAAACCTTTATTTTTTTTGTTGGCCTATAAAATCCTTTAATGGTTTAGGCAGAATGAAACAGTTAGCCAAAAGAGTCGGCTATATGGAATTGTTAAAATATAAGGTTTCTGTGCTATTTCCTTGTGTTAAAGTGTCAAAGCATCAATCACAGACACTGTGTTAGGATTTATGAGTTGTACCTGCTGAGGGGATAAAGGGAACATTGGATGGGCATGAGCACTGAGAAAAAATAAAGGATAAATGAATGTTGCTAAAACTGAGATACAAGCCATATATTGATATAAAGGCCACTTACCAAGCACTGTGCATAAATAGAATAATGATTAAAGTTATTTATAAATAGTGGGAAATGTTGTAAATGTGTAACTAACCAATAAAATAATATATGTAACTAATGTCTAATGTGTATTAGACATTAGACATTAGTTACATATATTATTTTATTAGTTAGTTACACATTTGTATTAGAAATTGAACTGTACGGGAACGTCAACACGATGCCATGTGTTAAAAAGTACGAAAAAAACACTACATGGAAGATTTATAAATTTCATGTGATGGACATTTTTTTACAATGAAGTGCTTTGATGAAGTGCTTACAGGTTGCTATTCATGGGGCCTCCCATTCACAGCACACACAAAGAAACAGAGTGTGTCCCCACCACGACACTCCATTTGCTAAAACAAGACACTGTGGGGATATTTACCCTGACCGCCATCTCCTCGTAGAAATTCATCTTCATGATAAAATATGCCGCCTGTGAACACAAAGGAAAAGATGGCGTTACATCTTGTCTCCCAGCCCTCTGATCTGTCCACAGCAGGCGTCAAAGATAAAGAGCTCTTTATACATAATACATTGCACAGAGGCAGCACAGATAGGGCCACTGTAGAGGGGAGGGAGGAGGGAAGGGGGCAGAAAAGGAGAGAGGGAAAGCAAGAGAGACAAGAGGAACAAGAGAAGAAGTCGGGGGGATGGAGAGAGAGAGAGAGAGAGAAAGAGAGAGAGAGAGAGAGAAAGAGAGAGAAAGAGAGAGAAAGAGAGAGAAAGAGAGAGAAAGAGAGAGAGAGAAAGAGAGAGAGAGAGAGAGAGAGAGAGAGAGGTTAGCGGAACTTTGTATCAAGGGGAGGACGGTACTCTCTTAATACACCAACGCAGACAAGGGCCAAGAAAATCTATGGTAGTCAAGCAGCGAGCTAATGGAGATGTATGACGGCCAAACGCTCTCCTCTGGATTTCATAATCAATGACAGCACTGCCAGAAGTGACAAACTAAAGGCCAGAGAATATTCAGCTGCGCACTCAACGAGCCGAACACCAAACGTGCCGGCAGACCACTGGGGGCACATTTCAGGAGCAAACTGGAGTTGGTCATAAAAGGGATTCATATCTCAACACGTCTTCTTTAATAATGACAGGGAAGAGAGGGAGGAGAGGAAGGGGAAGGAAGACAAAGACTTGAAAGGAGGTTGTAAATTCAGCTTGATGTTTTGAGATGAGGCTTTGTGCACGTCACATTACACATGATAAGGCCAGAGTAGTGAGGCAAGAGTGAGCGAGGAAAAAGGCAGAGAGAGACAGAGAGACAGAGACACAGAGAGAGAGACACAGAGAGAGAGAGAGAGAGAGAGAGGGAGAGAGAGAGAGGGAGAGACAGAGAGAGAGAGACAGAGAGAGAGAGAGACAGAGAGAGAATAGAATCTCTCAGGGCTAATTCAAAATAGTGCACTGTGGCAATTTTGAGTGATTCAAATTAGTGCTCGTCTGTTTCCAAATGAGACCAAACTGCCTCTTTTTAGCCCATATGTGTGTTGTGACACATCCTTCATCGTTTATTTTAACACCCCTACACCCCACCCCCCACCATCCACCCCCCCTCTCTTTCCATTTCTTGAACGCCTCCCAAACGGCGGCTGGCAGTTATGCTTTAGCAAACAGTCAATTTACAGGCATGATAAATAGCTTGTTGTGATAGGTTTACAAAACTCAATCCAGGGGAAAATTATACGTGAGAGCGCTGGGTATTGGATCCGGTATCAACAATCTGTTCAATTAAGAAGCAGTTGGAGGCAATATGCTGAAAATGGAGCCTTGTTTTACTAAAGCACACACATACGCACACACACCATGCACACAAACTCCTCTACTCTTTCCTTCTTTCTATTTACATCCCAGGAGTTGCGATATAGATGCAATTCCTTATCATATTGCATCATATTTCCTAAGTGCTAATTTCCCAATGTGTAATGAGTGAATTATATTTCTTAAGGTCAGACGCAGGGACTTAGGAATATAGCAATTGAATTCTAATGCATGCTATCATAACATAATCAATATATCTATAGCCGTTCCAGGCGCTGGCTTACCTTCACCATTTGTCTGAAACGTGCCCTTGCTGTGAAGCCCCGCCATATCTTCTGTATAATGATTGCCTTCTTGTGCAGATTGCTGTAAAAAAAATTTGGAGAGAGGATTGGATGCATGTTTTTCAGTGGTTGAAATGAAGGAAAACACTGAAAAAAGTTATTCAGATACACATGGAAAGAAATTAAATTGTGGATTTCTTTGTTTGATCTTTTGTCTGTTTATAATCAAAAAAATATTTTATTGAGTACAAAAAACAAATACTTAAAAAGAAAGAAAATGTAAATCGTATAGAAATATATGGGAGCAGCAACAAAAAAATACTAAAAGCTACACAAAATGCATTCCTGTATATAATGTAATTTAATTAATTAAAATCACATAATTTCCTAAAATCACTGCTGCTACAATACACAGATCTTTTTCTGAAAAACAATACAGAAAAGAGTGCTTTTGTTTTCTGCATACAAATGTTAGGTTGTAAAGGACTTCAATTAAAAAGGTCAGGGCAACATTACGCTTACAAACACTCTCACAAAGACACACACACACACACACAGAATATTTCTACTCCTCCAGGCTTTTCGATCATGTCCGATGAGCTTTTCACCCCCTTTAGTCGGCGGCACACATTTGTATTCATCTTCAAACATACTCTAAATGCAAGTCCACTGCGATTCTCTGCCTCCAATGAGGCCATCAATTTCCAAAAGGCCATTCATATGCCCAGAAAATCAATGCTTATAGTGGGGATAGCACAACCCCGGAGTTGCACTTAGGCAGCTAAAATTGTTGCTAATTATCCACTTAACGCATTGATCAATTAACTAAAGTAATCTGAATTAACCTACTGTCTGGAAGTTTGTCTGCTGACCCTGCAGAATGGTGGTGGGGTCACAGTGTAGGAACAAGCACAGACATAGGGACATTCATTTTTCTGTGCGTGAAAGGAGCACAGAGTGCAAGCGACATTTATTCCTCCAGGCCATTTGCAAAGCTCTGGAAGTGGGATAATTATGAAAGTGAGCTAGTATCAGGGTTTCCCTTGAAATTAACTCTTCAGAGTCCTGCCTGAAAGTTGTTCAACCCCTGAGGGAAAAAGCAAACCTCCGATTGGAATATAAAATATTAAGTCTTGTATTCTTTTTTTGCCTATGGAACATGAAGGAGTACAAAAAAATCTCTGATTTACTGATTCAAATTGGACTAACACACTCTCACCACACATGCACATCATACCTGAGGTAAGCCCGGTTCGCGGCCTGGTTTTCCCTCTGTCTGTTCTCCTCAGCTTGGCTAAGGCACACAGATACATACAAATAACAATGTAGTGTAGATACATACAAATAACAATGTAGTGTAGCTACATTATCTCATATGCATACGTTTATTAACATGTCATACAAACAATACTGGCATCTGCACTTGCAAGTACATAGCCAGACTTTGCTGTGGGCCCTATGTGTTGTTTGCTCTGCAGGTGCTTCAGTTTCATTGCCTTCGTTATAGCGTTTGTGACGACGCATACAAGTTACAACATTGTTTAATCCAATTATGTCTTTGCAAGACAGCAGACATTTCAGTTGTCTCCGTTTTCTTAACGATTGGTATAGCTAACGCTTAGTACAACATCTTAGTACAGCTAGTTAGCAAGCTTAACTTAACCGAGGAAAGGCTTTCGTTCACCTTAGCATTTCTAATGGTGTAAAGTTGGCTTCGACTGCCAAAAGTCTTAACTACAGCCACAATGGTCTTTTACATCTTAATGAAACGTACTCACACATATACATAAAACATACCTGTTTCTGTAGAAGTATTCCTTTTTGAACTCTTCAACTTCACTTAGTATTTTTATCAGCTCCGCCATGTTTCAAGCGACAGTTTATCTGTTGTCTTGACAACACAGGTGGTGGAGATGCGTTCAAAGCATCTAGAAAGTAGGAATTTTCTCTCTTTCATAATGAAAACGCTTACTTCACTGAACATATCGTATACTGTATGTCTATGATCTGTGAGGTTACAGGCACCTGCTTAGTTTATGTAGCCAGTCAGGAAGGAGTCCAAACATGCAATCAGCGTTTTTGTTTTATTGTTTGATCGTATTTTTATTTTTTTTAAAGGTCTTAAATGTTTTAACATAAAGCACCTCTATAATCCTGTTGAAAGTGGTAATTAGCATTAGCCTACTTTTATTTTTTCGGGCATTTATACTAACAGTGACTAACATTTTAATTTTGTAAGATTAAAAATAAAATATATTTTTAAGCATTACGTCAGTATACTGCAGACTTTCTCAAAGAGTGGTCCGCGGACCACTGGTGGTCCGTGAGTGACCCCTAGTGGTCCGTGAGTATGTTGGTAAAATGTCACATTTTAAATTACTATATTATAAGTTTAAAAGTGTTTCTCAAACTCTTTAAAAATGAGTAGTATAGAGTGTAGCATAGATGTAGCATAGCTATGTAGCTATGTGGGTTCGTTTTACAATCGTACGTCATAAATGATCTGCGCGGTCAATTTGAGCGTCAACTGACAAGATGGATCGATGGCTCAAGACCGGGTCAGGTAAAAGAAAATTAAATAAAAAATCTGACGCGACAGTGAAGGTGCATCGTCCTGATGCAGGTGATTCAGCCGCAGCGACATCAAGTGATTTTGTGTGCGTTTGAGAACCCCTGATGTAAAAAGCTTGGCTGTAAAAAAAAAACTTAATTTTCCTGAAAAAAGCTTGGATGTCAAAATACTTAATTTTCATGGCAAAAAAACAAAACTTAATTTTCCTGAAAAAAGCTTGGATGTGAAAAAATATATATATTTCTTGAAAAAAGCTTGAATGTGAAAAAATACTAAGTTTTTTCCTGAAAAAAGCTTGGATGTGAAAAAAACCTTAATTTTCCTGAAAAAAGCTTGCATGTTAAAATACTTAATGTTCACAGAAAAAGCATTAAGTAAAGAAAACACCTTCATTTTCATGAAAAAAGCATGGAAGTGAAAAAAAAACTTAATTTTCATGTAAAAAAAAAATTATTTAAAAAAAACTTAATTTTCATGAACAAAGCTTGGATGTGAAAAAAAAATGAAACATAAACTCGGACATAAACTCAGTAATCTATCAGCATTTATCGTTTAGATCACATATGAATGAAATGCTTGTAGAAGCCGTAGTTGTATTTGTATTGTTGATTTAATGTGTGAACGAGCGATGTAGAGAAGGTCACATGAAGATCAATATTAGCCTGTAATGTGTAATATACTGGTGGAGTGGTAAGCAGGCCGATTGTTTTAGGATATTTGGGGAGTTAGGTGGTCAGTGAGTGTTTTTTATTGGTTAAGTGGTGCTTGGTCTGAAAAAGGTTGAGATAGTATACCCCTGGTATACTGTGTAATCTTTTTTTATGGACAGAAAATATTCGTAGAATAAGCCTTATTTAACATTTGGCAGTCTCCATAACACCAAAAAAGACTTTGGTGTTATATAGTTCTGTCGTTCACCGCATGACACCTTTTTTATTTTTGCCTTCTCTCTCCACCTTATCTATACTGAGGCAGAAATACAGTGTAAATAATAAGGGAATTACATTTTAAAAAATGCCTGCACTGTGGATGCAGATTGTGGACCTGAGTATTGATCTGCAGGTGCCTCACTTCTTCCATCCATCCCTCCATCCATTTCCGTCCTTCCCTGACGTTATCACCCTTCATCATACAGTTATCAGTTCATTTCTACCCACTCTTCCTTCCTTTTTCCCCCTCCTCATCACTCCTCCATTCCTCTTCAACCATATTCACCTGTCAAAATGATCACCTCAGCAGGGTCTGTGTGTGCGCGTGTGTTTGTGTGTACATTTGTGTGTGAGGAAAAACATCTGTCTGGCCAATGGTCAGAGGAAAAGACTGCCTGTTTTATAAATTACTCCTTAGAGACAGGCAAACGACAAATAGTGAAAGTGAATGAGCATGTGTGTATCTGTCTCCTTACTCTTTCATGTCTGTGTACCGGCATTCCTGCCTCTCTGTGAGCCATGCCGTGTGCTTGTTTAAGTATCTTTTTCTGTCTCTCCGTCTTTCTCTCAGGCCAATTTGCTGTCTGAGGGCCACCACAGTGGTGAAGAGCAGTAGGCAGACGTCCTAGGTAGAGTTATGGCTGGAGGGGCGAACCCATGGTGGCTCAGCCCATCCATCGAGGGGCGGCAGGAGGGCGGCCACCCTGGTAATTACCGGAGAAATGTTGTTGTGACAAGACTGTATGAGCAGTGTATGTGAGTGAGAGAGACAGAGAGATTTTTAGGGAAGCGTTGTTTTGACAAGACTATAAGGACGGCTGGAAGCTATTCGTCCTGCCACAACACTGATTAGGTGTCACCAGGAGTGTATCTGCAAGAGAACGACACAAAAAGGTGAGTGAGAGCACTTCATAAAAAGACATGCTGTTTACACACTGTCTAATGACCCACTTCTAGACCCAGCCAGACCATCATCCTCTCCACGTCCCTCTACTCTTGTAATACACTCCATCAAGTTCTTTCCCTTTCGTGTCTCTTCCTCTGTACTTTTACCTGCTCTCTCCACTTTTCTGCTTTTTTTACTCTCCCATCGTATGTCCCTTCTCAATCAAAACATTTTTGTTGCTCAGCGAGGCAATGATTCCTTATCCAGGATTACCCGTGTATACCCTCTCTCTCCCTCTCTTCCTCTCTCGCTCCATCTCTCCATACGGGGCATGTCATTTAACATGCCTCTAGTCACCTCTCACAGTCAGGAAGCTCATCCAACCAGTCATTCTCCATGCCCATTGTTCCTAAATGAGGGCCATATGCGCTGTGGCCAGCTCTGGTCATAAAGACACACGCGCACACACACACACACACGCACGCACACAGACGGAAGTGGTGATACCAGTGTATATGGGAGAATGTGTGTGTGTGAGACGGTCACACATTGCTCTGCACAGCGCGTGTGTATGAATCATTATTGTGTGTGTGTCAGTATATGAGTGATGATATGTGAGTGTCTGTGTATGTGGGCCTGTCTGTGCAGAGTGTGTCTGTCTGTGTGTTCCTACAGCCACAGTGGGGTGCGGCGGATGGAATGTGTGTTTCTCGGCAGGACCAGTTCGGCCATTATTATTAAACATCTGTCCGCAGCACATTAATTCCCCCACTCTGACGCATCCCTCTCTGCCCAGGGATCACTTAATTGAAATCCATAATGACTCTTTCTTCTCTTCTCTCCCACACTGAGCAAAGTGATGCTGGAAAATGTATTTTAGACACAAAAAAAAGAGGTAATTTTTTTATCAGCTATTATCAAAACCCCTCATATTTTGAACAGCACTTTTAAAGCAACACACAACATATTGATTTGTGATTTGTGAAGAAATGATGGTGACTGTATTTCTTTATCTATTAAACCAAGTTAATGTGTTGAATTGTGTGGTTTTGTTGGGCTACTAGTCTGTACAGTTTAGGGATTAAATACACAGTTGACAAAAGATTTATAATAACATTTTATTTGAGAATCAATTACATTGAGCACAAATTAACATGTTCATCTCAGGTGTATGATGGATGATTGTAAGTTATTTCGTTCGAGGCCGGTTCAGAGCATCAGCTTTGTCCAAAGCCTATTCTTTTGTTTCTGGTTGTGTACTTTCTGGTTGCACCTGGTGCAAACACTACATCAACATTTAACCACGTCTTGCCCTACATGTTTACATCATCAATAAAGATCTAAACGTTGTATGGGCTGTATGTGTTATGTGTCAATTTTGTGCCACTTCAAATTTCTATCTAGATACCTTAATTTATACCTTTTACTAGCAGTGGATAGTTCATTCATTTTCTGAATAGCGGGAAAATGTTAATAATAAAGAATACAAAAAAGGCAACATCATTAGATAACGAATAGGTTCAGAATAAACTTAATGTTCATTTAAAGCTTGTCTTAAAGTTTTATTTTTTAAATCTAAAAATCTAAAAAAATAAAACTTTAAGACGAGGATGTATATAAAAGAGGGCAACACAATGTGTGGTTCTCGAAAATGAATTGAGTGTTTAATAAACTAAAACAGTTTTCATCAAAGTTTTATTGAATCTTCTTCATAGGATAATTCATGGTGTTTTCACCCTAGGCCTTATTTTCCCGGTTAATTAAAATTCCCCATCACACACACAGAGTTAACTCCAAAAAGTGATTAAAACACTTCCAGTTTGAGCTGATGTCATATGTGTGACACTAAAATGTTATTGAAAATATAGGGGGAGCACTCAAACCAGAAGCTCACCTAGGGCCTGAAAAGGCCCGAGGCTGACCCTGGTCTTCTTAGTAAAACTATGCAAATTGCTCTTTAATATTTTCTACCTGGGGCTGCTGTTACTTTTTACAGTGGCAATGCTTTTAAACCAATTTGAAGCCATCTCTTTTCCCCTCTCCATCCCAACCCCTCCCTCCCACCTTTCCTCATTCCACATCCTAATATCCTACTAATGGATAAAAACTATGATTGTGCCGGTAGAGGAGAAATATCATATCTTTATTAGCTCACCTATATCCACAGAGAGAGGGAGAGAGAGACAGAAAGAGAGAAAGAGAGAGAGAGAGAGAGAGAGAGAGAGAGAGAGAGAGAGAGAGAGAGAGAGAGAGAGAGAGAGAGAAGGAGAGAGAGCGAGCGAGAGAGAGCGGGAGTAGTAATGAATTGAGCATTGTGTAAAATAGTTTAATGCAGGGGTGGTTCATCATTATTTGTGGTGGATTGCGTGCAGACAGGGGTGATCCATTAGTGTGGTCGTTTCCATCTGTGTATGCGTGTCTCAGTGTGTGTATGCATGTGTGTCAGTATGTGTGTGTGTATGTCCCACCCAGAAGGACATTCGCTGCTGCCGGCCCCACTGTCACAATGAGAGATTCATCACCACACATACACACACACACACACACACACACACACACACACACACACACACGGGCTACAGTACACATGTGGCATTATTGTTCCATCATTACTCATCTCATTCTTCTTTTCAACAATTTGTCATTTTGCTGTCTGTGTTGACGCACACTCGCACACACAGAATCATATGGCAGCTTGTTTTCTGCGCAGACAATCAAGGCCAGAATTAGAACATTAAGTTGGATTTGAAAAAATCTAAATGTTGTGATGCCAAAATGGAAATAGTTCTTTAATTCATCAATTAATTCATTGTTGTTTGCATTTAAAAAACTGTTACTGTAGTTGGGTTGCAACTAAACTTATAGAAAATTATTCAAATGTCTTTTAGCCCTCTGATACAATTCTTATGATATAATTTTATTGACTGCAAAATGAGTCGGACTTAATAAAACAATTTATAAGGAAATTAATACGCTTATAGTGACTTAGAAATGGTGTTAAAGCAAAGAATACAATAGCCGTAGTGCAGTGGCAGCTCAAATTCCCATCTCCCCATCCACTGTGTAATGCTATAAAATTGTCCAACATTTTCTTCATGACCAAAGCCGTGCTTTTTGAAGAATTTACCAAATCTCCAACCCTCACAATTTGTGTAACCAGCACTTTATGATATCATCTCCTGCTTTTTGCAAATTCTTCCCTCAAAAGTGTGTGCAGAATTTAAAAAAGTGCACTTCAATCGTAAAATACAGACTTAATTTCAAATGGCAGACAAACTGCAATTCTACAGAAGGCTGATGTGCAGGTCTGCTAAAGAAAACATGATTATATTACAGGCGCAGCATGCGTCAGAAAAAAAAAGCTTTTTGGATGTGGATGCAAGAGTTTCTCATAAGTATCTCTTATTTTGTAGCAATTACCTTTTTTTCATTGTGTTCATTACACTTTTAACAGAAAGGAGGGAAAAGACAACAGAACAGCAATCAAAGAGGAGAGGAAGATAGTAAAGATAAGGAGAGACATTTTTAGTTGCATGATTGCCACATCTGATGGCCATTCCTTTACCCCCACATATCCACACCCACAATCACATTCTCCTTTCAAAATAAAACCCTCAGTAGTTTAATGGAATGTAGATTTTTTCTTTCCAGGGACTCAATATTGGAGAGGGGAAATAAATCATCCAGTGCATACTCTGATCATGGCAGGGTGGAGGCATGCATCTGAGGATTCTCCGTCTTCTCCCTCTCTGTAGCACTTTACCACTTACACTTCACTTGTTCTTTTCATCTGCCCCTACTCGTCCGCTATTACGCTCATCTCTTACTCTCTTGTTCTGATTCTCGTCTGTCTTTTGCTTGCTCTGTCTGTATTGCTTACTAGCTTTATCTTTGTCTGCCCCGATCTTTTGTTACAAACTTTTTTCATGACTGTCTCTCTCCATCTCTCTCTCTCTCTCTTTACCTCTGTTTCTTTGACATTAACCTCTTTCTCACTTTGTATTTGTTTCTTTCTCTTTCTCTCTCTCTGCCCACCTAGTTGTGTTTTTTCTGCAATTATGACGTCCTGAACACACACGCTCTGTTAGTTCTGTGAGAAGTATAGCAAACCTTTAGCATGCCTGTGTGTGTGTATATGTCCTGTCACCACAGGAGCAAGTCTATTTCTCTTTGCTCCCAGCTAATTGGTTGGACCGTGAGAGAGACAGGCTGGAGAGGTGGCCAGATCTGACAGTGAGTGTGTGAGTGAGAGTGTGTGTGTGTGTGTGTGTGTGTGTGTGTGTGTGTGTGTGTGTGTG
>CALSCE010009344.1:19045052-19060554 GCA_943593645.1 Bovichtus variegatus | reverse complement strand
TGTGTGTGTGTGTGTGTGTGTGTGTGTGTGTGTGTGTGTGTGTGTGTCAGATGTCCTCTGGCATGCCTCAGAGAGCTAATCATAACCACACTGCAGAGATTAATGAAGTCAAGAGCAATCAGCCCTGACACACAAACAGGGACACACACATGCACACACAGTCACATACATGCACACACACAGGAATTTATAGTAGTTCTGGCTCAGATACATTGGGCCTTGTTTAGTTGAGGCAGTGACATGTGGAGTGACTTAATGATTAATTTAATCTCTTCTTGTGTGAACATCTGTACCTACATATGTTGCTATTGTCAAAGTTCCTCTTTGCATGCTCGCTTAACTTAACTCAGCCCCTCTGGAGAAGTTTTTCTTTTTCTTTTTTTTTTATCTTGTGGATTTAATTCATATTATACTGTATGGGGAAATGCAGATGATTTGCCGTGGCTCGAGTATAGAGAATAATGCTGGACAGATGCAGGGATTAAGAACTTCTGATGCAATTTAAAAGCAGGGCAGATTGATGTTTATGTTTGCTATCATTACACATCTAATCGAATACATCTAATGCCTTTCCTGATACATTAGAGATGAAGGATGGGGTACCTCTACAACTTAGAATGGATTGGACATAAGTGTAGCTGTGTTGCCTTCAACGCCACATTGAATGCTTTGTGTTTAATCATTCTTTTTGAAGAAAGCTTGTGCAAAGAATGAAGTTGTTGCTTTACCAATAACTCTCTCAACAGCCATTAAAGCCATGAATGGTGAAAACTTTATTGTTTCCTAGGAGTGAGCGGAACACAAGGCTCCCAATCCAAACCTCCGTCTGTGGTGGTAATTCAAAAAATGAATCACCTTCGGGTAAGACATTAACAAATATAGAATTTAGACCTTTAATGCTGTTATTTAATGAAGATTATTGAACAGAATCAATCGTTTTCAGCTGAAAGGACGGATCACCTGCACCAACAAGTGTTGCAAGAATCTGACCCCCGAGTATACAGAAACACAAGTCATTTATACAGTAGAATTGCATGGGCAGGACCACAGGTAATACACATGTTTGTCTACCAAATAGGAACAAAGGCACAGAGACATTACACGTGTCAATTACAACTGTTAACATGGTCAAGGTGGTGCCTTACCGTCTGTCATATGCCAGCAGACAGGGACATCAGACATGTGTATTACAAATGTGAGGAAACACACTTTAAGGCCAAGTAACAACTTTATAGAGACAAAATATAACCAGAAGACTATATGATACATTTCCACAACACTGTGTATCACATGTTCATAGACAATTAAGGAGAGAGAAGTGAGCAAGTAGGCTCTTTCAACTTTTTTAAATGCCTGCTGCCGCTGCTTTGTCTGCTGGGCTTCCTTCCTAGCAAGATCAGCCAATAGAGTTCCAAGAAGTTGAGAATGGAGCACCAGACATGTCAACCACCTCACATTATTTTTTAAGTCTGGGCCTCAGGAAGGTGGTAATGGCAGTGGACTTATCTAGCTGGGGGCGCACCTGCCTTTGGGCCAGGAGGTTCCCCAGACACTGAATCTCCCCCCGCCCAATTACACACTTTTTAGGGGTTGGCTGTGAGTCCTGCCTTGGGGACTCCAGGTCCACAGCCACCATCTGCAGACCCTGCTTCTAGTTGTCAGCCACAATGATGACATCATCTGCTTATGCTGCAGAAAACACTTTGTGGTAAAGTTATTTTTCCAGAGACTGCTGTTCAAAAGATATACTGAAACTGGGTTCACTTTCTTTTGGGGGTTACAGGAGAAAAAAGGGAGTCTCGCCACACAAATTATCAACACACAAACATACGGTCAGAGAGGAAACTAAATTAACACTTACAACTACAACAACATCACTTTTCAGATACTTGTTTCTGGGTCAGGGAGGTGTACTGATGAGATGAGTGGTAAGAAAACAGATTTCCAACTTCTCTGCCAGAGAGATGAATAGACATGAGCACTTACTACCAACTGAGGCCAGCTGTGTATCTAATGCCATGCCAGCCACGGCCTGAAATCACAGACTGATACCAAAACCATACCCTACTGCCACAGCAACCGTCATCCCTGTGGATGGATAGAGCGTTTTCCTTCCTGAAATATCTTGTCATTTCTCAGCTTTCTGACCAGAGAGAGAGAAATGAAAGAAAAAGGACTGGGCAAAAAGTACATTACATTCCTCTGTTTCAGAGCATGGGGCTTTCAGCTCCTCATAAAGACCTTGACCTTTGGCCCCTATGGGCCTCTGTGCATGATGCACGGGCTACAGAGGCCCCTGATCCCATTTATCTGTTTGTGGTGTGTGTGTGTGTGGTTGTGGTGTGTGCACATCTGGGCGTGTACGTTACATGTTTGCCCTTAAGTGTGCATCTAATGTGTGTATGTGCTCAGGTAGAGCCAGATTCAGTCGTGCTGTGTGTGGCTATAGTGCTCCACATGGCCATGGCCAAAAAAATATACTGGCCCAGTGCAACCTTTCATACTAGACATAAAACACTTATAATCCACGAGGAGTGATAAACCTGAAGAGCAACAAAATTGTTATAATGTTTGACTGTGGCCTGGTAATTGCTTAGTCTTGCAGAGAAAAACAAAGTAACCATGTTTGGCAGTTTAGTTCAGGATTTCTTTTCAATTGTGGTTATCATATGAGATATGATAAGTGTATATTAAACTTACACAGCTTTTACACAGTCTGCACTTGACTCAGGCCATGCTTTGAATGTGAAGTACTTACTGGTTGCCAGTGACCACACTATAACACGCATCAACACACTTGAATTTCAATTCACTGTGTGTGTCCAAAGAACTTTGACCGGGTTTGGCCTTTGTCCATTATCCCCACTGATAGATTTCTTTTTTCTACACCGATTTACCGCTAACGGATTGGCATGATTGGACTATTACTTTAAAAAGAATTTGAAAACGAATGTGGTATAAATGTAAGGTATACTACAAATGATTTATTTATAATATAAATATATCATTAATATACTTTTTCAATTTGTTTTGCTTGTAAAAAGGTTAGGATATAAAAATAAACTTTCCCCTTACATCATTTTCTTTAATTTCATTAGCTATATAACACCAGTACTACAACTTTTAAATTGCATTCCCTATCTTGTTGTCCAGAACACTCTAATAGTAAACATAGTGTAATCAGATTACTATAATAGAGTTATATAGTCCATTACACTCTCACTCTGCCCACTCACATACAAAAGCCTCATTCATCACAGAAGCAATCTAACTTTCAAATCAACAGAAATCAGCCCTGGCCACAGGTGACTGGCCTGGCCAAATAGCCTTTTACGTGAGTGTGTGTGTGTGCGTGCGTGTGTGTCTGTGTCTGTGTGTGTGTATGTGTGTGTGTGTGTGTGTTGGCCTGTGTCTTTTGTTGTGGATTAGACAATTTAGATAGAGGGCAGGGGTGTCCAACACTGAAGGTCCCATGATTGCACTTTGCAAAGTAGCCTATATTTCTTGCTTTTGTTTCCATATAATTTCCCAACCAAACAGATGTCTTAAAAATATTTGTCAACATATAAAAAGTTGTATTTATTATCAGAGGACAGATGGATGCCTAAAAAAATAACAAAATCAACCAGTATTATTAGTGGATTATACTGATGAAATTAAATGAACGGTTAAAATTGTGCCTCAAATGGACAACTCAACATACAGCAGCAGCAGCTAATGAAACAAATGCAGACAACAGAAAGAAGGGGATGTAAACCAAGCCATGACAATGGAAAGACACGAGGAAAGATGATGATATAGAAAAAGAAAAAGAGAAAAAAACAGCAAAAACTAAAACACCTCAAGAGACCAACACAAAGACAGCTAAACCATGAGCTAGACAGAGCAGAAACCAAGCAGTTGGTACTAAGGCAAACAGTACATCATTTACAGGCATTACCATACCAACTGATAGCAGAGTGAATGTGTAAACCTGATGATGATGGGCTTGTCTCTTCACATGTCAGAGGCAGCAGCAAAGGTCACTGAGCACTGAGGAAGTATGAGGCCTTTACGGAGGAGGAAAACACTAAATACTCCTAATCCCCCGTTTATTTGCCGCATGGATGGTTAAAAGCTACTCTCAGCCTCATAAAATTAAAACCAAGTGTGCACCGAACTGTGGAGAAGAGCCACAGATATAGAAAGATAGCAAGAAAGGAAGGGAAAAGAAAAAGACTTAGATGATGAGGCGAGAAAGATAGTGAGATGGAGGGAGAAAGAGAGAGGGAGGTGGAGAAAGTGTGAAGAAGAAAGGGAAATTGAGAAGCGGTGATGTGCAGCTCCAAAACATTCTTTAGCAGAATGAGCTGTCACCTGTGCCTCCTTTGCCTGGCGATCTATGGTTCACACCGGCTGCCTTTGATTAATACATCCCACCTAAATCATCGAAAGTTCCCCTTTCCTTCTTCCCCATAAAATGCAATACACAACACAAATCAGCCCTTAAACAGTGAAGCCGGATAACAATCGGAAAATAATGCATCTTACCTGGGCCATCCCGATAAATTGTTCCTTATAACACCCTCCCTTAAACCAAAATCAATTCATCCGCCTCCCATTTTTATTAAAATCCCCAGTAATAAATCTTCCCCCAATGTTTGTTCATCTGTTTTTTGATACATTTATATCACTTTCAGTTCTGCTCCAGTGTTTCCCCTGCCTCTACAGCGTAAAATGGGAAAATCTATTTGGGGCCAATAGAATAGTTAAAGGGGTGTTATGGGTGCCTGTTCTTGTGGTGAAAATGGGTGTCAATTTGTGTGTGTGTGTGTGTGTGTGTGTGTGTGTGTGTGTGTGTGTGTGTGCGTATGTGTGTAAATGGAATCGATAAATGTGGCAGTGTGGTGAGTAGATAGCACCCTTCCTCTTGCCTTTCTGATTAACCCACACCACTGAAAACCTGACAGCCATATAACAATATTAGAAGTGTGTATGTGTGTGTTTGTGTTTGTGTGTGAAGGTTTTTGTAGACTTGTGCGTGCTTGTGTTTATTAAGTCCATTTAAAACTACCGTTGTCCTTTCATAAAACCTTCAGAGTACAGACACAGCCATGTTTACAGTTGTGGTTGCTGTTTGTGTGTTGTCAGTGTTTACCTTACTTATGTGGCTGTGTGTGTGTGTGTGTGTGTGTGTGTGTGTGTGTGTGTGTGTGTGCCTGTGTGTGTGTGTGTGTGCATGTGTGTGTGTGTGTTTGCAATGACATCATAAAAAAGATAAATTACAAGTTCACAAATTCCAAACTTTAATCAGTTGATTGAAAACAAAGGAACTAGGATGTAGAGCTAAAAAATAATAATAAAAAAGACATAAAAAAGACGTAAAAAAAGATTGATAAATTTGGAAGGTTATTAGTTTTATTAATAAAACGCAGTAATTCCATGAAGAATCAGTACTTTCCTTTTCTTTGCCTTATATTTGACCTGTCACTCACTCAAAATGCATCAATCTGTTTCAGCTTTCATTAAGTTACACCTTCAAACAACATTGTTTTCTGTATATTTACATCATCATTACACTCATACAAGCTCATGACTTAAGTTAAAGTGGCAATACTGCTGAGATGCATTAATTATGGTCTGTCCATAAAGTGTAAAGTGTACACTTTGCCCATATTAGGGGCCTTTCATATCGAATTGTTTTTTCTCGCTAATGACATTGTCTTACCTCATTAAAGAATAAAATCAGAAGCTTGAGATAGTTTGCAGCAAGTGCATTTTTGTCTTGTTAGGTAAAATAAGAGCTAAACAGTCATAGCTCTTATTTTACCTAACAAGACAAAAATGCACTTGCTGCAAACTATCTCAAACTTCAGTATGATGTTGCAAAAAACTGCGCCGTGCAAATTGTCTCTGTGTTCGATGACAGTCAGCTGCAGACACACATGCTTGCTTTCAATTTGAACAAAGCTTACAGAGACAAAACAATACGGTGACAGCTGCAGCTGCATTTATTCAAAGACAACTATGACATCGTGTTTCCTGCTACAGCCAAACCGACCCTGCTCCTCCCGGCACACCTGACCTCATTCCCTCCTTAAGCCCAAAGGTGAAGAATGAAAAAGAAAAGCAGGAAGAAGTGTACTTAATGGAAGTAATATCAGTCAAACAAACTATTATGAACTCAATTAACAAAAGCAGAGAGAAACTAAAGGCTAACTTGACCCTACCCTTCATGGTGACACTATTACATGATTTTATTGAGCCTTGACTTAACCCTAACTTAACTGTAAATGTGACAAATAAACGGATTGGAAAAAGGGAACACAGGACTTTGTTGGTGGAATAAGTACTCTGATCTTTTACTCAAGTACAAGTACTGATATATTAATGTAAAAAAAACTCCATTACAAGTAAAAGTCCAGCAAGTAAAATACAAGTGCCTCAAAATTGTAAATAATTGAGTTAATGTACTTAGTTCATTTCCACTATTGCCTGTTTGTTCCAGAGGTAAATCTTGAATTGTTGAAGTTGCTTTTAGTTGTTCTTGTTGTCTCTTGCTGCTGGAAAAATATTTAATGTGATGTGTCAACTTTGTTAACATAATGTCAAAGCAGACTGAGAACATTATTTAGTTTTTAACATGTTTGATGAGCTTTTTGTTAATTAAATTGATTCTTAGCACATGTTTACATGTCTCTTTATAAGTACTTATGTGTTTTGCTTTTCTCTGAAGCATATTGTATTTCCTTGAAATGAAAACTGCAAGATAAAGAAAGTTTTGCCTCCTTGCTTACTGTCCGACTATTTATGAACTTTGTCTATACTTATTTTATCACGTTCAAATCACAATCTATCTGTTTGTGGCAGGGTAATGATGGACGATGTAAGAATTCAGACAGCACAATACAATAGGAATACAATACAATAAGCCTCATCGCCCTGCATTGTCTCATTTGTTGGGTGATCAATGAATGCTTTGCAGACTGCAGGATCAGTCAGTGCTGAGAAATGGAGAGATGTGCCGTGATTTATTCTAGGTGTTAAAAAATAATTTGTTTGGATTGATTAACGTTAATTAATTATGCTAATTGTGCAGGATGAAAACAGATGTTGAAAGTGCCCTCCTACTCATCCCTCGGTATAACTGGTCCTTTAATTACAGATGCTATTGGTTTATCTAAAAATAACTCATAATACATGCAAATGTTTGCACACGGTACACACATGGACACAGGCATGCATGTAACACAGAGTACAGGACGCATGGCAAGTTTAGATTTCATTTGATAAACTTGGATAGCATCATCATTTCTTTTCCTTTTTTTTTTTTTTTACCTTTGCACTGTTTAAATTATTTTTTTATGTCTGCAAAATTTAAACTTTTAGAACTTTTGTGACTCTTCGCTGTAAGACTTTGTGGCAAACAGCAACAATAATTTGACATAATCTGTTATTTCAGCATTTTATTTAATCATTTTTTCGTAAAAAAAATAACCCTGTCAAGGTATTTATAGGTCCCACAAAATCATTCTGTTTTTGTTTGTTAGTGTATTGTAGTTAAATTGTAGTTTAAAGTTGGGAGAGGAGTTGAAGAAATTATTATTTTCACTGTTAAACGTGTGTGTGTGCATGTGTGTGCATGTGTGTGTGTGCATGTGTGTGTGTGTGTGTGTGTGTGTGTGAGCTGCGATCAACCAGATTGAATTGCTATCTTTCTCAACCAAACCCATTGTGGGTGTGTGTATGTGTGTGTGTATGCACATGTATGTGTGAGAGTATGTGTAAGTATCTGTGAGCTCGGATGGGGCAAGAGGCTGCGCTGAGCCGCATGGATTTGCTGCTAAAGTTTGAACAGTTTTAAATTAAAATGTATTGCCCATTCTCAATGTATTGATCTCAGGCCCAGCTGTGTCAATACGCCGCCCCGGCTATTTTTCCAATAACTTATAAAGATCTGCCAGCCAGGCATAAATTCATTACATAGCTCTGAGTTTATATTCTCTCTCTTTTTTTCTCCCTGTCTCTTCCATCCCTTTTCCCTCGCCTACTATTTTCTCTTTCTCTTCTCTCACCATCTCTCTCCTTCTCCTTTTACCTTTTCTTCACCGTCTTCCTCTTATTTTTCTCGTTGTCACAACCCTTATTCCTCTGCTCAGGAGGCTGTTTTTGCGGCTGTGTCAGGGGTGATGGTTATCGACCCCCAGCGCTGCCTGCTGGGATTATGTTGTTGTTATGTAGTCCAAAAGGACTCCACCCAACACTTGATGAAGCCCAAGGTGAAAACAAAAAGTGATCATTGCTGTTTGAGCTAATTTTTAAGGATCAAGTATCCCATCGTTGTTTAGAATGTCAAAATCCCCATGATCTGCCGCATTACGCTGAAAAGGTGCTTTAGTTTAAAGTGGCTTGTCTTACATTCTATTTTTTTTCCATTTTCTTTTTGATATTTGTGTGTAGTGAGAAGATAATTTTTTTCCTTTATGAATAAGTCATTGTATGAAATTGAAATTAGATAAGAAAAAGTCTTGACCTCAATACCGTTCAATGTAGAAACATACATCCATTGAATCTGTGAACGCTTGCATCATTTTACACAGTAATCAGCCCCCTAACTTTTTTAACTCTTCTTCTCTCTTGCCACTTCTGCCGTGATTACGCTTCCTCTCGCCCGCTCTCCTCTTCCTTCCCCTCAGTCCTTATCTCTTCTCTTGCACTTTTTTCTCCCCTTTCTCTCCTTTTCTTGCCATTCTTTCCCGTTCCTTCTTTCTACTTCTCTTCTCTCATCTCTTCACACCGTCTCTGCTCTCCTCCCTCCTCCTTCCTCTACTCTTTCCATCGCTCCCCTTAATCTCCCTCCACCTCCTCTCATTGTCAATACCTATCTAATTCCACTTTAGCACCAGTAATTGGCTGATGGATAGAAGCTATAGATTGGCCTCTTCCTGATGACTGCATGACATTTTTCCCCCTCCCCTACAGCTGGTAATACTAATAGAATTCCAAATCCGCGGCACTGGGATCCTGTCATGAGTAGGTCAACAGCTGTGTCAAGGTCCTATTGGAAAGCCGGCATCCAACATCTTAATTTAGACTTAGCTTTTTTTTTTCTTCGCTATCTCTTGGTGCTTGCTGGATGATCACTGTGTATTCTTGTGTCCCTGTTCCTCGAGTTGTCGCCTGCTATGCTATGCACCACTGTTATGCTCTCTGTTTGTTTATCTTTGTATGTCTCATTAACTGGTCACGCAAATATTATTTCTAATTGCATATTTTTGGACAGTTAGGACGCCTATCAATTGTCTTCAGTTAGCTGATCCTTCTGTTTGTGTTCCTTTTTTACGATACGTAACGTCTAAAAAGTTGATATAAAGTTTGCTAGACAGTTGGATGGACACGTAGCATATGTTTTTCATCGCCAATATGCGTAATATGCAGAACTTATTTTGTGGTTTTAATTCAGTGCAGTGTGTAAATGAACTTTAATCCACCTGCCAACATGTCTGTCAGGTTTCTAAAGTCAGTCACCTGCCAGCTCTTCACACATTTTACCGGATATTTTAAAGATATTTGAAATAGCAGATATAATACGTAATCTGACAAAATGACTTGGAACGTCTTGCCTTGTTTGTTACATTTACACCTCACTGACAAGCAGTTTACACCACTGTAGCACTTTGGCTCCAATTACTCTTTCAGCTGTAAAACACCACGCATTTGATTATTCCTGTTTTCTGGTTTGACATGCCACTACTTTTGTCTTTCACTTTGACACTAATAAGCTGTGTCACAAATCCATACTACATGCTAATTGTATACAGTATGTACTGTATTCATCCTCACAGTATATTGTGTTGGCAGTTTCAAAATATCCACATACTTTACCATTTTATACTAACAGGAAAAAATACGATACGTGTGACGTCAGGTGCCAATCAATGTACCAATTAAATGTCATTAAAAGACCATTTTTATTTATTTTTTTAGCTGTGAGCTGCCCCTCCATTTCCTTTGTGCATTGAATTGTGGGAAAATAGTGTGTATCAGCAGCGCATTCACTGTTTAGTATGTACAATGTCTGGATTCAGTATTGTCAACTTTCCAGAGTGAATAGTAAAACCCTGCTTGGAATCAGTGTGTAGTGTGGGTTTGGGACACAGTGCTAGTCTCTGTCAGGCCTCCACAGTATAACATCAGAGGATACAAGTCAGAGGGAAAAGTCAATTCAGACTCAGAAACTGTGAAAGAAACTTTTTGAGAAATGAATGATTTAGGGTTTAGCCTAACGTTGCTTAACAGGTGGAATATTTTTCAATAAAGCACTTCAGTTTTGGCCATCATGTCATATTAGCAAAAGCCTGGAACCACTTCTTGTTGTATGTGTTGGTGATTGTCAGTCACTCACTGCAACGAGTGATTTTCCTCCAGGAACACAGCCATGTAGTGGACATAAACATTATTTTTTCATCTCAAATGTGATGAACAGCTAGGCTAAAGACATACACAAAGCAAAGTTTTTTTTAAAAATGTAAACCTCCTGTTGTTTATGATCTTCTCTGCATCTCTGTTTTTTGTGTCACCTGTGTGCTAGTTCTCATGCAGGAGACGCAAGAAAAAATGGGGATTTGCTCCATTTGGTCAACATGCTGTTTCTAAAGCACCACCACCACCACCCCCACAGTTTTGTTCGATTGTGCTTTATGACTAATTCCTTAAAAAAAGCATAAATCAGCGGATTCCAAAAAAAGAAAAGGCCCCAAAAACAGAAACCTATATTGCCATTTGTTTTTTTT
Organism: Bovichtus variegatus; assembly: GCA_943593645.1. NCBI lineage: Eukaryota > Metazoa > Chordata > Actinopteri > Perciformes > Bovichtidae > Bovichtus > Bovichtus variegatus. The sequence continues at coordinate 19,049,782 of CALSCE010009344.1, read as the reverse complement.
GGATTTTTATTTTATGTAATTCACAATTTGGAAAAAGCCAAAAGTCAAGAACCTCAAGAAACAAAAGTCAAAAATACTGTACTTACGATTCTGGAGTTATTGATATCCCAACCTCTGGCAGAGTCGACCAATGGATATTGTGCGTGCATGTGTTTGGCATTTGAAGGACTTGACTGATGTTTTTTTATTTGATGTTTTATTGTTTCTTCTCAGTCGAACCCTGCTGGTCTCTTTGTTCAAACACACACAGGCATACCTTTGTGAGTGTGTATGGGCTTCTGTATGTATATATCAGGGCATACACACTTCTGGCAGCACAGCTCATTTATATCTGTCTATAGGCTTTGAATTGAATTTCTGATCAATGAGGAGGACATCTCGTCCCCTCTCTCTCTCTCTCTCTCTCTCTCTCTCTCTCTCTCTCTCTCTCTCTCTCTTGTCTGTCTTGTCTCTCATGACTATGAACTTCAGCAGCTGCCAACAAACACAGAAAGTGTATTGGACGATATCCCTTTGTGCTTTCTTTCTTTCTTTCTATCTATCTATGTGTGCCTGTATGTGTGCATGTGCGTGTGCATGTGTTATAGTGATGAATTGGGGAAAAGAGGTTGGCTAAATCGGGTTGTCATGCTAATTCAGTCAGCTGACTGCATAATGCAATGCATCAGGGAGACGGTCTGAACTTGACCCTGTTAAACCTGACCTTGGCCTCCCTCTTTCTCTTTCCCCTCTCTCTCACATATGTGGGTGCAGGGGTCGGCAAATTAAGCCAATAAATCTGTTTTGTGGGTTTGGAGCTTCTAGGGTAACCCAGTGAGTTTTGCAGTATAAAAAAGGTACAGAAAAACTCCACATCACCACTGCTACATATAGAAACATTTCAATAAGACTGAATATTAAATGTAAAATGTACTTTTGCTTTGTTCTTTATTAAGCAGTATAGTGTACTGTATAGTGTTTCTTCTTCATTGTGTTGCCAAAATCCCAAAAGCGTTTACAGCTATTAATTACCTTGTTTCTGAAGCACTACTGCCCAGTTAAACGACATCTTCTATATACAGTGGGTAAGTGGGTTTAGTTTAATGAATGGTCGACTGATTTTGTTGACTTGGCATTTTGTTTTGCATGTCTTGAACTGCTCCTTTGGCTGACATGTTAAATGAAGCACGTCAATGGACTGCCATTTAGTCATCAGTATTGTCGGTATTGCCGTGCAGGAATTGATTCTGTTAATTTGTTGAAAAAATAACACAATTTGGTGTTTGATTTGGTCGAACGAGCTTTAGTGCCGGTTCAAAAGCCGCCTGAAGTTTCTGCTGAGATTTATAAGATGATTTCTTACTTGGGAGTATGTTTGCAATAAACATTGGTATTGTATTGCTTCATATATAATGTCAACTCCACATACTGTTTACCCAAGATCCTGCTTCTGTTGATCCAGAGAAGGTGATAATAGTCCTTCCAGTTCATTTCAGTAATTAGACTTTAGACATATATGAGCAAACCTTTCTGCCTTTGACCTTCAGGTCTACAAAAGACTGTGATTACAAGAATAAATGACCCTGTTGAATATCTTATACTTTTGATAAAAACTCCTTCATGTATGAAAAAACTAATGAAATGATAAATAACTTAAAAAATAATAAAACTTGAAAAATACGCAAGCAACAAATGGTTTGAATCAGCCATTCACCTGAAGTCAAGAGTAACATTTGTTTATTTTAGCTCAGTGTTCGAAGGTGGGGTTACAAGCCTGTGTGGAATGTCCCTTTAAATTATTCAAAGCCCAATCAGGTGTCTTTTTCTCCTCTGATCTAAAGATGGGTATCAGAGGTCATTCATTCTTCTTTCCAGGGTCACCTTTCCCACTTTTCCTTTTAGCTCTGACACTCTCGCGCACTTTCACTCCCTATCTCTTTCACTAATGTTATCTAGGACGTTGTCATGGTCATATGCTGGTACATATGTGCATGCACGCAGACATTAAGAAACAAAGCAGCTGTGTGCATATACGCGCATGCATATACACTCTCACCCAGTGATGCACACATGGCATACACATACCTGCACACACACTGAGAGGGCCATCCTGGCTCCCCTGCAGTGAGCTCTATTGTGTGTGTCAGGACATTGTTCATTCTCCTCCTGTGTTTCCATGTATCTGAATACCTTCTGACCTTCTCATTCACTGCAAGGATGTGAAGCATTATTGCTCTTCGTGCAACTTGCTTTTGTGTGCTCCCAACAATAGGTGACAAGGGTGGATGGCAGACTGTGGAAAGGCAGATGTTAGACAGGGAGGAGGTAAGGATAACGCTAAGAAGTGAACTTGGTCTTTTGACTTTGCATCTTTCTCCCTTTACATAATAATGTTCAATAAAATCAGTAACACATGTTTCACACATTATGGTGCGCTATGTGTGAGTAGTTTACTGTATATAAAAAAAAGTATTTATTTTATAAGATTGAGGATAGAAAGAGGGTACTGTGGAAAAAAATGTGTTGTGTGCACACATTTGCATAATACAAGTGCAAGATCCTATGTACAGTATGTGTGTCTATGTGTATGCATGGTCACCGCTGGGGGCTTGTTGTCAGAGCTTCTCTCGACTGGCCAATTAATTATGATGGCCTACTTATGATGTGTAATGGGATGATTTATTAGTAAACACACAAACAGAGAGTGCGGGGACACAGACACTCAGGTAGCAGCGCTGCATTCTGTGGTCTGGGATCATATACTGGGGCAAGATCACAAGCCACCTCTGGCTGTGTCCTACTGGATCAGGATGAAGATTACAGTACACTGTAGGAGCCGTGCATCTTGCACACACATGCACACAAGAAACCAGGTTATTCAGAGGAATCAGGTTACAGAGGTATATTAGGAGCATGTTTACATACCGTAACCTTTTTACTGTAAATGTAAGTACAGTGCAGTAGATCAGTTTGTGTCTCTGTGTCATGGCGCACAGCTGCTCCTCACACTGTCAATGTGTCTGAATTCTAGGAATAGTCAAATGTTCAGTGGTGGAAATTGACTTATTTATTTTTTGGGTGAATTAAAGAGGTTTCATTGTTGTTAATAAAAATATATTTTTTTAAATTCCAACATGTAATGATCCTTCTGCTACTTGCTGTCATATTGATACTTTAGTGACTGAGTCTTTGTCAAAGGAAAATGTGAACATGGCCAAGAAATCAGCTTTCTCCAAGACAAATGTAGCTGGATTACTGCAGAAAGCAGACTGTAACCTGGTTACTTGCATGCGTTAAAATTGATGCACTCACTTTCTTACATTCACTACTTGGAGATACACTGGGGAGATAACCAGTCTTCCTCTGCCAGCTCCTGGGCTTCTTTTTGAACTTCCAGGCCACCTTTGGTCCAAGGCCTCACTTCACTCTTTCTGCTTCTTTCCGTCTCTTTTGTTACTGACGGTTACAATGAATCGCTCACTCATCCTTTTTTTTCTACCACCTTATCGGTTTAGTTTAAAAATGTGAATAAAGACATGTTTGTACGTACTAATATCGAGAATATATCCTCTCTCTTGAGCAGGCTATGTTCTTTCTTCTGTTGTTGTTTGAAATCTAAAAGGTTCATCCTGAAGTGTGTGTTTGCCCGGTTTGAGTGTGTGCAGCCAGCGCATACACTCCGTCTTGTTCAGTGTGTGTGTGTGTGTGTGTGTGTGCGGCGTTAGACCTGACTTGTATCAGTGCAGCAGGTCTGTCCTGGTAGCGAGGAGAGTTATTTTTTTTCCTTGGCTAGCTGTCTGAGTAGCTGGGTGGGTGTCCTATTTCCGGATAACACACACACACACACACACATACACACCAAACCCTGTGCCCCCTCTACCATACGTTGTGGGACATAATTTATGACGGCTCGGTAACATATGGACTTTTCATCACTCAATGGCAGCAAAGTCTCTACTCAGTTTTACAGCATATTGTCTCTCTCCCTCCTCTTTCTCATGGGTTTCCCTTATCTCTGAGCCTCTTTTATATTTGAGTTTTTCTCTTCCCTGTTTTTATTTCTTTTTCTCCCTGTCTCTGTGTCAGAGGTCTTGGTCTCTTTGGAGGCCAATTTCTTTTCCTCAGTTCAGCTTTTTATTACACCTGGAATTGAAATCAAATTGGAGATAAACAATGCTTGCCTGATTATGGCTATGTTATATTTCAACTGTTGTCATTTATTTTATGTTAAAAAATAACTGATTTGATCAGAATAGAAAGACATATAATGAAAATAAAAAATAAATAAAATTTGTGATTTTCATTTGAAATGTGGAACTACTTGAAAACTCATCTCTTTTACAAGAACCTCTCATCACTCAACCAATATTGTTCTACCCCTTCTGACTTTAATTTTCTCTTAAGAGGCAAAATATACTTCCTCCCCTTCTGTATCTCTCTCTTTTTTATCTTAAGACTTTCTTAAGAGCTTTTCTACTTCAGGATTTATTTCATTGACATTGACCCTGACCTTTTTGCCTCCTTTTTTGGTTGCCTTTAATTTTGATAATCTAAGAATTGAGGCATTGTCTGATGTGTGTGTGTTTGTATGAGAGAGAAACATTTCTGCTCTAAATTTCCCGTGAATGTTGGTGGTGAAACTGTGTGTCAGTGTTTCCTTTTTGTCCTGACTGCCTAATAATTTTGATGCGGTCTGGTCTGTGTTTGTGTGTGTGTGTGTGTGTGTGTGTGTGTGTGTGTGTGTGTGTGTG
>CALSCE010009344.1:19013014-19024941 GCA_943593645.1 Bovichtus variegatus | reverse complement strand
TAACATTTGTGTCCATATTTTCATTGGCATTTTTCGTGTATCTGTTAGAGACCCCCTTGACACAGCAAATCCATTCAGTACTTACACACACAAACACGCACACACACACACACATGCACACATTCACACGTCCCTGATCTCATGTATGTCCAGTAGGCTGACAACATGCTGGTTTCCCTTTGGCTGAACCCTCAGAGCGGAGCATTCTGGGTAGAGCCAGGATTACCAACCATCCGGGAGTGTGAGAGAGAGTGTGTGTGTGTGTGTGTGTGTGTGTGTGTGTGTGTGTGTGTGTGCGTGTGTGTGTATGTGTGTGTGTTTTTAAGCATGTGTCTGCTTGCACAGAAAGCTTATTTTTGTCAGCATTAGTATTTACGTATGAACCTCTTCTTGCATGAGAACGTGTTCGTATTTATCTTCTATTTCCAGTGATTATGAGAGTGTGTGCATTATGTGCTTGTGTATGTGGACGATTTTCTCAGTACAATTGTGTGTGTGTGCTGGCAGAACAGATGGCATCGGGCTGAGAGACCCAGTGTGAGGTGAGGCATCTCCCACCGAACTCTTATACGTACACACACATTTGCAAAGATCCATCATTAATATCATTATCATAATACTCTCAGTGCGACACAGCCTGTCTGTCACAAATATGATCACTGCTATCATTCTCACTGTTACACTGTAATTATTTAACTACCTTTGTGTGAGGAATCATCCATGCCATCATTTGTACCTGCCACGGCATTGTAAAAATAATTTGGTATTAACATTCACAATTGCCCTTTTAGTATAATTAATCACTTATACTGTTTCACTACAGTATTTCTATTTTAATAGTTGAAGGTGATTTGCCAGCATCCTGCATGAATAAATAATAAAAAGTAAAGTATTTATACAGAATGCAGTGTTTTATTCAAACCCATTACAAACACATGCAGATTATTTTTTTCGCCACGCTTCAGTTAGTGACGCAGGGAAAATTCATAAAGAAGGCTTTTATAAATTATGATCCCTTCATCACTGCTGGAGCCACAGGTTGTATCATTTGCGTAATATAATTTACAGTGCGTTTCCATAAAGGAATCACACACTATTTGAAAACATACAATTAAATCCTATTTTTAAAGCTCATATAGCAAACAGATTTTATTGAGAAAGCCTGCTTTAATATTTCTAACTCCTGCCTCTTCATCTCTGTCATGCTCTGACACACCACACACACACTATGTGAATACTGTGACACCACACACATGTGAGATGCAACTCTATGACTAACAGCTGACTAACTCTATGACAAACCCAGTCTATTGGGGTCAATGGAGTCCGCCTCTTCCTGTCTTCCATAAACTACATCTTATGTAAAAGTAGTAGAAGTAAATTTGACTGTTTTAATCACTTAATGTGGTGGTGATGTTTGTCCTGTTGCTAAAGGCTGTGACAACAAAGCCTTGGCTGATCATAATTTACTGTTGGACTGGCTGACTAATTGTATAATTTAAAAGACTAGCAGGCTGGATGGGATGATGTTGGGGTGACTGACTGGCCACCTGCCTCAGTAGCAGACTGACTGATTAACAGGGGGACTGACTGAAGTACATTCACAGATGGCTGCATACATGCATATAGGCAAGGGGACTAAACACACACACAAAGAAACACACTTTACGGCACACTTTTCATGAAAAAAGTATCAGTTTTTGACTGTCTATTAAGGATGCATATGTGTGTTTTAGTATGAAAAAATGATTTACAGTGCAACTACATAAACAAAAGACATTATTAAATAAAGAATAGCTACACATCACAGGCGTATCATTCATTAGACCTTAATGGTCTTGTTGTCTGTGTGGTTTCCTCATGTATGTGTGTGTGTGTGTGTGTGTGTGTGTGTGTGTGTGTGTGTGTGTGTCTGTAATGGTGTTGTTTTCCTCATTTAGCTGGCTGGAACTCTTCTATCTTTAAATGATCCACTCAGCTCTCGCAGTTTAAATGGTAATTAAACAGTAGTTCCGCTGTCAACATCCCACACACGCATACAGTCACACGCACACTCAGACTCTCTCTCTCTCTCTCTCTCTCTCTCACACACACACACACACACACACACACACACAAAAAAACACACACACACACACACACACACAAACACACACACACGCACACAGCCCCTGCTGTTTAAATGGTAATTAAAGAGCCATTCCAGTATCAACATCTGGGCATACTTATAAAGAATGACATTAGATCTCACACACACACACACACACACACACACGCAGATGCAAGCTGCTTGTAAGGATATTACAGGAGGTCTCTGTCACACTTGTTCTTACATACAAATGAACAGATAGAGTACAGTGCACTTCAGTAACACATATTTCATTTAGTCAAATTGTTCAAACTGCACAAATCTTGCCACTTTTTTGTCCGTACAGGAATACAGGCTGAGAAGTTCACATTAATACACATATACAAAGTACACCCATGTACATAAACACACACACACAAACACACACAGAGAAAAACACACATAAGGGCTGCTCCACTGGTGCTTATTAGAGAGGATTACCACACTGACATGTCTTCATTAATCACAGAATCAGACAGAAGGACACACACACACACACACACACACACACACACACACACACACACACACAGGGTGGAGGTGTGACTCAGGTGCCTGCCAGCCCTAGGGCCCCCTATGGAACAGTCAGCTTTCCGTTGTGTCTTTGTCGCTCCTCCCCTTTCCTCTCCGTCCAGCGCTTCCATTCATCTCTCTCTTCCCTCTGTGTGATCTTCATCCCTGCTGCAACCCAATCACATCATGTTCCCAACTCTCGCTGTTTTCCATTCTTCCCCTAATTGTCTCTCTACCAAAGGTTTTCACCTGCTTTACAGACTCTTTGTGGTAAAATAAAGAATATGAGATCCCTTTAATGACTGAGACACGTAACTCAAAAAACATCTACTAAGCCACGCCCCTTTAGGTCAAAAACATTGTTTCCCTCCACAGTGTGCTCAGTGGGATAAGGTAAGATGCCAAATGTCACTGGCTTTAGATAATAGGCTAGCACCCACAAAACTGTACCATAATATAATCACAGTAATAGCTTTTAATTGCAATATATGGCAACTTGAACTAACTTCAAGGTAGAAAAAAAGGGAAACTTATTCAAAAAGGTACTGAGTGTACCATGGTGTCATTGCTTTTAAACTGACAGAGTAATGCTAAGGGTTACTACTTATGAAAGTCAAAATTGTATTGTGTTTATTGTTTTACAGACAAAAGAGCGAAAAAAGGACAAAAGAAATAATAAATAACTGACAGAGAATTTAAAAAAAACTAAAGAAATACACACAAAAACAAATTCAACTTGCTTAGATATTCAATGTGAAAATATGCATTGATGCAGTGTGTCCAACAATAATGACAATGCAACTTACAAATGAGGAGATTTAAAGTTTAGATTGCCATTAAGCCATTTTGATACTGAAATGACTTGATTAGATTTCCATGTTAACTATAATTAGAGGTGGGCAATGAGCCTCTGGCTGTACTGGGTTACATTTAGCTTGTAGCCCCCAGAGAAGTGCCCCCACTATGAACCCCAGCCCATTGTCAGTTTACCTGCCACGTATTTCAGTCTGTTATTCCCTCTACCCCCACCAGTTGTCCTCAGCTCTTCCTGTCATTTGATCTCCACCTGCCTACACACCTGCCCATCATTCAACCCAGTTGCCAGAAAAAATGTTGCCGTTGTACGTTTCTGCAAAATCCCGGATACGTTGAACGTCAACGTTTCAAGTATGTTTCATAAATACATTTCCTATTAGTCTCGTGTCACATGACGTAACGTTTTCGCTAAAAGCAACTCAACTTTTGGTTTCACGCGGGACACAAACAGAGGTCTCCTGGGTGAAAGTCCTGTGCTTGTTTAATCCACCCTCCTCCCCGACAGCAAGTAGGAAACTTTCATGTGATCTCCTGGCGATCGACCTCCAGCCACACAGCATCCATACATGACAGACTTCTATGTATTTTAACATATGAATGAAAGTTTCATATCAGACGCCTGCTGGTATCCTAAATATTACTATTTGTGTAAACAAATCCTTGGTTTGCAGAAACCTTCCATGCCTTACTATGTCTTTACACCAACTGCTCACCATCCACAGACTCAAAGAATGTTGTGTTTGAATCATAGAGTATTTGGGCCTGTTATCGTGCTTCAAATCAATACCTTGATCATTTTGCACCTAAAGTCTGCATTTGATCGCTTTTTCTTCCTTTAGACCAAAACCACACACAAGTTCATACACATTGAGTGACTCTACTAAAATATTTATTCTCTGTTCCTCATCTACCTTAAGGGATGTATTTTTATGAAGAATTGATTGTGACAAATGTGGGTTCTTTGGGTCGTGTATCCAAAATAAACTTGCGTGCGTGCAAATGTGTGTGTATGTGTTGTGAACTGCATGTACTGTATATACGATGTGTGACCACGCTTGTGTGTCTCCCCGCCTGTATATTGTTCTGCTTAGTTTCCAGGGAACAATAAAGATAAAGCAGATGCCAGCAGATGCCCTGTTTAAAGATTATCAGCCTCTCTCTCCATACTGCTAACACTCACCAGGGACAGTACAACATTTAACACAACCCATTTACACCACACAACACATGGCAATGTGGCACCGAAAGACAAAGTAAAGCAGGGGGGGGGCAGACTGAAACAGAGATGGGGGAAGGTAAAATGGGGACGGGGACGGGGGGGGGAGTGAATAGATGAGAGAAAGCAAAAAAATAACAGATTGATGACATTGTAGGATGGGAAATTAAACAAAGAGAAAGACTAAACTCATTTTGAGACAAAATAGTTTTTGACAAGCTTTTTCAGGTTCAATGTTTTTAAAAAAATGAAATGTCGAAAAAACAAACACTGCCATGACTTGTACCAATAATTTACAATAGCCAGTTGACAATGAGTGTAAGACCTTTGGAAGATTAACAACCTACCTGGCTGATAGTTATTTTTTGTTATTCGATCTGTTACTCTGTTGGTTGCAGGTCCAAAATTGTCAAATTACAATGTCAGCTTGTTTTAGTCTCATGAACATGAAACTCAGGAAGTTTTTGGAAAAAGTGACATCAATGTAATTGTTACTTTCAAACCACTCAAATGTTGGATGGAATACCTCTCAAGATATTCCTCTATGCACATGACTGATGATCTCAGCAGTTCACATAAAAATAAACATCACATTAAATTGCAAACTAGCTAAAACCACAGTAACCTTTAGTCCCCAAGACCAGCTCGCATGTACAGTAACCACTCGCACACACATGCACTCATTCACAGACACATTATTTCTTTCAGCTCAACCCAACGTGTTCACAAAAGATCAAAGCGTGTCTTTCTCCTCTGCTCTTTCTGTCTCTTTCTGTCTATGCCAGCTCCCTCAGAGAGCATAATTACCAGCACAGAACGATAACACCATTTCTAGTCAGAATGAGACAATTCCCAGCGTACGACTCATTTCATGCTTTGACAATTCCTCCAGGAATCATGGCACACAAAGCAGCAAAGACCACTTCAGGATTTGTTATATTCCTACTACTGTCTGAAAAAGAGTTCAGGACTCTTCTGTTCGCTTCTTCTCCTTTCTTCTTCTCTTTTCATTTCCTTTTCTCTACTTCCTATCACTGCCCCAACCTCCCTTTGTTGCAGCCCACTTTCGATCCATCTGTCCGTCCAACCACTTACAATATTTTCCTCTTCTTTTTTTACCATATTTGTCCTCATTTCCTTAAATCCTTCTTTCCCTCCATCCCTCTGTCTGTCTACCCCTTAACAGACCATAAATCCCTAAAACTGTTTTATCTGAGCGCTGTCCTCTCTATTGTCTTCTTCCTCCATCTTGTCGTCTGTGCATCCATCATCTGTTTGTCCTCCTGTCCTTCCATCCTTCTCCCTCTGTCTTAATCCTTTCACTTTTTTATTTTGCCCTTCCATTGATCCATCCTTCCATCCATCCATCTGTCCATCTTCTAGTTTACAGGTCATAAATCTACAGAGCTGTTTAACCAGAGCGCCGTCCTCTACACGGACCACACCACGTCTGTGAGTGAGCATCTATGAGTTTGTGTGCATAAACGTGTGCGCTGTATTTGTGTATACATACATTTATTATGTGTCTCCCATTGAAGGGCCATGCTGTTGGGGGTATTCCATTCCACCCTTGGTGCGTAGGACTTTATTTTGGGAATATTTCTATAAATCATTTTGTCATTTACACATGCACCGGCATTCTGGACACTGCTGATTTGGAGCGAGGGGGCATTTTATAAATAAACGCATAAGGAGTGGACTTGAGATACACACACACACACACACACACACACACACACACACAGTGTAAATACATACCCACAGAAATATGCGACGACATAAACACACACCACACACACTCCCTCTATACCGTGACATGGCCATAACTCACCCCACGCTACCGGGTACTGTGAAATATGACAGCCCCACAGTGTTGAAGTGGAGAGAACGTACGTGTGTGTGTGTGTGTGTGTGTGTGTGTGTGTGTGTGTGAGACAGAGAGAGAGAGAGAGAGAGAGAGAGACTGAGAGCGTTTGTGTGTGTGTGTGCGTGCGTGTGTGTTTACGGCATGCAATGACAAGAGTCCACCCCAATGTCCTTGTCCGTCTCTCAGTAAACTTTTCATTGGGTCAGACATTAGCATAGGCGGCTAACTATAACCCACATGATGGATGGAGCCACAACTCTATCTGTGATGTGACCCATGCACAGAGCCTCAATGGATAGAAAGGGCACTTCCTGGTGGATCATGCTAATGCCTCTGGTGCGGCTGGAACGATTGCTGTAGAATTTCAATAATGTTGTCACTGAATCTGTCCGTGGAGGATGCAAGATTTGTTCGGTCATCTCAAAAAATGGAAGATGAATAAAATAATCAGTAAAACCAACATTAAAACAAAACAATAAAATTGAAATGAATAAATCAACTTTATAAAGGAACAATAATGACAACATGTTTCATTTGTCAAAAGGTTATCTACTGTTCTTCAAAGTAAAGTCTTTATTCCAATACTATGTGACGTGGACATTTTGCATCCAAACTCCTCAGTTGAAAATTGTACAGTATCCATTATGCCATCCGTAATTTTATTTTTAACCTTTCTCTGCTTTGCTTTTGCTTTGTTGTATTTGTTTTGGCACTATATTATAGGCTCTTTGACCATTACGACCCAGCCTATGTTTACAATGTTGCACACACACCCCTCGATATCACTCATCTGATTAAACAAGTTACAACCTTTTTTGTCTGCTTACCAATTTAGACTGACCTTGGTAGAAAAGTGAGGAAATATAATTTGAATGCAGTTATGTCATACAATGTCAGTGAAAAAAACCTTTACTTTTATACAAATCTTTGTTCATAAGGTAAAGTAAATACTGAAAGCATAAATGAATGCATTTCAAAAGATCATACTAACTACAGACACATGTAATGAATCCTCCAGAGACATGTGAACTGTATAATTTAGCACATAAATGCACCACATGCACACAGCTATGCAGAGCAAAGAGCAGAGCAGCCTCCATTTCTGTTGTTGTTTGTTTTTTACTTTGGCTTACTGTTGACCCCTTTTTGAACTACTGTGAAACTGTGCAGCATTGAATCATATCATTCACATCCACCTTTATAGAAAGATACTAATTAGTACACTCCAAAACCAATGTAAGCATCATTCATACCATTTACAGTATCCCCAAAATAAAATGATTATGAGTAGATGTGTGTTTGCAGTACAAAATATAAACCCTAATGCATTAATGATGACACTATGACTACAATGAGAACAGTTTTATGCATTTATGTGTCTTCTTCTTACAAAATGTGCCCATGAATACACTTACTTTGGCGATGTTGAGTGTGGGTTAAGTGTGTGTATTTGTTCTGGTTTTAGTCTAGTTAAGCAGCATCTGAGCAGCTGATATCGGAGCGTTGTTTCCGAGGGGCTTTCATGGAGAGCAGAGAGCGCCTACCTTTGCCTGAAATGACAAGAAGGTCTGCAGGCGAGAGAGAGAGCAAGAGAGAATCAGACTGAGAGAATAAGAGAGCCTGAAGCATGCTTCCTCTAATTAGGGTTTCATCCTTACAGATACGGAGGACAATCATGCCTGCGGCGATTACCACACAAACACACACTAACGTGAACACACAAACACATATACAGACACAGAGTTGCTAAAGAAGTATTTATGTCTGTTTGAGTCCCAATGAGAACATTTTAGGTGTCTCTGATATGTATTAGTACAACAAATGTTAACTCTACATTCAAGTTTCTTGAAGTGAACTAGTAAATATCCTTTTCAAGCACAATTTGTATCACGTCGTGAGTGTTTTTTGTAGTCGGAGTTGCCGGGAAATTTGGTTCTGATCATTTTTCAAGGCATCAACTCCCAAACCAGAAGGACACTTTACCTTCCTTACATCTCTCACTTTCCACCTGCCCATTGCTGCATATATCCAACAATTCAATCATCCTCCCTACCACCTGCTGACTCCATCCCCTTCTGTATGGCCATGGCCAATCACGGTCAGCCGTGTTGTTAAGGGATTAGTGACAGCCCAATCGGATGGCCTCCTTCAGATTCTATCTCCTCGACTCACCGGGGAACAAATAAGAACACAAAGACACACAAGCCCACATCACTGGGAAAACCACATAACAGCAGAAGTCCAAAACATTCTCAATGGGAGTGAGGGACACGCTGAGGGCTTAGCTCTACGACAGGATGAAGGCCTGGCGTGTACGTGTATGTTTGTGGTGTTTGCGGGTGCTTCTGCTGCACATTAGCTTTTTCAGTATCAGTGCAAATAATAATAGGTATTCATGTTTATATATGTGTGTGTTTATTTCATATATCCTAATGTGCAAGTCAGGTATAGGTGCGAGATGATGGAGGTACAGATGATGGGGAGATGAAAAACGGATAATGACAACATTCATTTAAAATGAAATTGATGTCACGTTTTTTCACTGTAAGGAGGTTCCTATAATACACACCCCCTCTGTGCGTAAGAGTGATGTGTTTATGTGTGTCAGAGAGAGAGAGAGAGAGAGAGAGAGAGAGAGAGAGTAGGTGTGTATATGTTACATGGTGTACTAACATAATACAGCAAATTAACGTCCCACTTCACTGCTGTCATACACAATCATGCAGGCTACAGCAGGTGCAGTATAAAAGCATGTGACACAGATAGCGTGCGTGTGTGCAATTACACATCAAAATGACATCCATCTACACACAGACCAGCAACCAAAGGTCAAAATACAGTACATACAGTATACCTGTTAATTAGCACATGTAGCAAACATGTTCATATAGAGCCAAATAGATGTGAGAAATGGTGTCGTGACAATACAGAAAAATTAACACACAGTATGCAAGCATGCACTTAAGAAATAAAATGTACATGAACGCACACAATAACATGATGACAGAGTACATAATTATCTAGTTATCAATGAGACTGTGCTTCTGCCCTTCTCTGGACCACTGGAGTGTGTCATTACGTTTCCTCACAACCCCATCCGTCACACAGGCTCTCTCTCACACACACACACACACACACACACATATTCTATAAGGAAAATATCAAAGCCCATCACTGTTAAAAAGTCCAAAATGACCCTGGACACAAAAGATTAAAGTAAGTCTAAGCATCTCCTCTCTTTATGATACTGGTAATGCTGCACAAGCCACACCTAGTCTACAATGGCAACTTGACCATGGAAGCTCATCAGATTGTCATTGTTTCCAGAAACCACAAATCTGTCAATTAATTGGTAGATCAAAGCCCGACCTGTGCCTTAGAAAAACAGTATAACTTCGACATAAAACCAGCGCCTCCCAGACTTCCTTTGGGTTTTGTTTTACAATCTGCCAATTTCTAAAACTATGGGAAGAATTAAGTCTTGTTTTCACAGCAAGTTTCAGTGACATCTTCATTCAGACTATGTCATATCTCAAGGACAGGACTAAACCATAATTTTTAGGCAAAATGGCTGTCAGCGGAAATACCATACAGTAAATTTCTATTTAAAGGTGTCGTGCTAGAGAGTTTTGAATTGGAACAGTTAATCACCGTAAACATGTCTACCAGCTTATAGACAGAAATACTGCTCATGACAATACAGCAGTCATCAGTGATGATACTGATTTGACACCTGACACCACGTATGATGGCGATGAGGAAGCTCATTTGTGTTCCATCCAAGGATTTAGCATCAGTTTTTAGCCGTGCAGATATATTAGCTGTAAAGATGCACTCACATGGACTCTCCAATTAGGGGGTTCTTTGCATCAAAGTTTTAAGAGCACTAAGAAAAGAGACAACACCTTCCTTGAAACTCTTGCTAACCCAAAATAGATTTTCATTCTGCAAATCATAAAGCTGACACCATAAACACAGCAAAAACACAACTCATTTAAAAATATTGTGACTCTTGAATCATCAATAACACTCTGTTGGTGCCTTTAACAGCCTGAGAATTCTGTTTGCAATATTAGGAAATAATGTCAAATGTTTACCGAATACATATCCACTTGTTTGATCTCTGGTGACAACTTGATTGAGACAAAAGAGACAATGTATGTCTGTCTCGGTGACTGTAGGTATACATTCAGAGCATACCGATCTTGTCAGCCTGGTCTGAAGCTGAACTATCTTTGGATAAATGGTTGATTTAATCCCAAAGTAGAAAAACACATTGTTTCGCCTATATGACTGTGTGTGTGTGTGTGTGTGTGTGTGTGTGTGACACAATTAATATCTCAGTTGCACTCAGTCATAAATTGCCATGGTAACTCTGCACCAGGCTTGTGGTTGAATCCTGTCAGTCTGGTGTATTCTGGGACCGTGAATCTGCAGACTCCTCTTGGTCTCTCTTTATCTCTCATTACTTTCTCTCTCTCTTTTATGTCTTTCCATCTCTCTGTCTCTCTCTGTCTCTGTCTATCTGTCCTCTGTCTCCTATTCTGTCTCTCCCTGCCAGAAGATGAGGTGAGTATCTGTTGTCTTCTAATTTGTGTATGTGTGTGTGTGCACACGCGCGTCTGTGGTCCATCCGGTAGTTTGGTGTAGATTTCAGTCTTCAGCGACCCAGGCTTAGGTTGCTTTGATGGACAGAGAGAGAGAGAGAGAGAGAGAGAGAGAGAAAGAGCGAGAGCGAGAGAGACAGAGAGAGAGAGAGAGAGAAAGAGAGAGGGAGAGAGAGAGAGAGAGAGAGAGAGAGAGAGATAGTCAGACAACAGAAAAAAAAAAATCACTTTTACCTAAATACACAAATAACTTCCAGATCAAATATATTCGAATGGTATTTGGATTCCTGTCTCACTTATTGCACCAAAATATCTAGGGCCAACATCCCTCATGTGGTCTAATTTAATGACAAAGTGTGACACAGCAGAAAGTATACTTGAGCAGTAAACCAGTAGATTATGTGACATAAAATATGCATGAAATTCATAGAATTCACTGTACTGTACCTACTGTACGAGCTGCCTTTAACTTATCGTATCTCTCAAGAGAACGGATCAAAGCACTTTTTACAAGTAAGGCATATACTGTAAATGCATTCAGAAAGTTTGTATATACCTGGCCAATTTTTAGAACTGCCTTACCTGTGTAACCCAGCTGACCAAAACGAGTTAAATTAAAAATGAATAAAGTTATAAACAATTGAACTTACTTATGTACTTACTTATGTTATTAGACACTACAGTTATGATAACTTAGTCAAATATGTTGTTTCACTCATTCCGATCCCTTACTGGTATTAACAGGAAGTTTTTGCAGTGCAGTTGCTAACATTGACAGGA
>CALSCE010009344.1:18991893-19009521 GCA_943593645.1 Bovichtus variegatus | reverse complement strand
ACACACACACACACACACACACACACACACACACACACACACACACAAATAGGGTATTAGCCTAGTGGTGACCTGGCAGTGGAATCAGGGGGTGAGAACAGAATCTACCCAAACTGAACTGACCTCTAATTAGTGCTATTGGCAAAGTGGCCCTTCCCAACACGTAGACCCACACGCATGAAAACACACACAAAAAAACATACACACATGCTTAAGGGTGTAATTGTGTGTGTGTGTGTGTGTGTGTGTGATGTGTCAACAAATTGGCTGTGTGAACAGCCTGTGCATCGCAGACCTTTAAGAAAAAAAACATTAATGCAACGCATACAAATAATAACATAAATGTAGATTTAAATTAAATAAATAAGAAAACTAAACAATGATGAGTTACTTAGTTAGTTACTAGTACTTAGTAGATAGCTTTAAAGGTTCAATGTGTAAAATATGCCAGAATTTAAACTTAAAACCTTAAAACATTAAAAGAATGAACTAACATTATCAACAGAATGTGAAGAGGTAACAGAGCTGACGTTAAGTCAAAGACGTCTGTGTGTTGCAGAGATATCTACTGACATTAGCATCTAACTGAGTAGTTCTGCTGCGTCCAGCCTGTAATACCACGTGTTCCTCTAGAGGTGACAGTGAGTCACTGTAGCTGCAGTCTGCCTCAGACCAGAGGGAGAAGAAGTGCAGCTGCCTGACTCGCTTGTAAATATTACAGCCTTTTTCTGTGTCTGTTTTATAGTTTCTTTAATTGGATTACATTCAAAGTGTCAGAAACAAGAAAACCAGCCGCACCACCTCGCCTCGTCCTCACAGCTGCCAGGAGGCTGTTTCTCTGAGCGTATATCTGTCGGCAGCCCCGGGAAACGGCGTAGCTTCAGTTAGCAGTTAGCTCGAGTTCAGCCACAGCACCGGAGTAAATGCAATACACAATATAAAGAATAAATTAGAATACCATAAATATGCCACACTACTTCAACTAAAATATGAACATTAGAGATTGTGTGGACCTAGTTCAGAGGTGAAATACTGCTCCCTATTTCTTTTGAGCAGGTGGCTCAGAATCACATGGAACCTTTAAGCAAAACAAAATAAAATACAATTTTATTTTCCTTTTTTCTTATCGTTTTCTTTCTGAATCATACTGCACTATCCTCTCTTTTTCTGCTGATTTGTCACATTGAACTCATGCATGTTGTTAAATTGTTTAGCATTGACAAAATGCCTGATCTTCGTTCTACCCCTCCTGAAAACATAATTTTCTATACATTTTTACAACTTCAGACTCTATTCCTTTGATTTCACACACAGTGTTGCTGCTCCACTACACCTCTGCCCTCCTCCTTTCTCTTCTCCTTTCTGCCTCAATTTTCTTCTTGTTTTAGAGACACTATCTAATCTCTCCCAGGGACAGGACCTGTCTACACCGCTGAGGTCCTGGCCACGTTGTATATTCATTGAAAAAACAGAGCTTAAAAAGAAGCAGTGTTTAGGGTGAAAACTTCAGATTGTTTATTGATTTTTATTTGTGTTGTTGAATAAGTCTGTCTGACCATGATGTCCCAGCGGGGGCTTTGCTTGGGGCATCGCATTAGGCACACACATGCAGAGACACATACACATCAACATGTGCTTGGACGGTCGTAAGCGCAGGCACATTTATATACAGACACACATACTTTCATATAAGAGATTTGAGACACTCAGTTACACATTACAAAATGCATCTTGAATAAAATAAAGAAATTCCCCCTTGACATTTTAGATTCTTGTCACAACATTGAATCCATTTTTATTTCCAGCTTCAACTTCGCAAAATGTGAAAAACGCAAGAGAAATATATAAATTATGAGGGATACTGTAGCACTCAAAGCCACAATGGGCCTCATTTACAAATGTTTTGTATCTTAAATAAATGCGGGGGCAGCGGTGACCTCAAGGTTAGCGATGTGAGCTTGTGACACTGTTTTGATTCCTGGACCAGCAGTAAAAATCTTGGCGTGTAAGTGAAAGAGCAGTACATTCCCTGCCAAGTTGCCCCGATTTGGGTGCCCTTGAGCAAGGCATTTAAGCCACGACTGCTCTAGAGTGGCGAACAGATCAAACTGCGGCTGCATTGTTCAGCTTTGAGGTGTGAATGTTTGCAAGCGAAAATGTGCATAAGGGCATCCGTGCTCAGACGACTACACTAATTGTTACAAGTAAATAAGAGAAAATTCAGAAAACCCGCCATCTGATACATGGTGTTGTGAAACAAAGAATACATTAAAAATGTTCCTCTCTATTTTTTATAATACAAATGTAGAACAATGTAACAATGTAAATGTTAATAATCTTTAGAGACACAATTCGCCCGTGAGATTTCGACAGCTGTCCTGTATCCAGAGACGGAAACAAAAAGAAAACAAAATGATAGAGCGTAATTAGAAAATCCAATAAAACGCTCCGTGGAGGGAATGACAGAATGTGAACATTTGGATTTCCTTCAAGTCATTCATCTGCATCTCATAACAGACTGAGTGTGCTGGCCGGCTAATGACGCCGACAGATGCTTAATGCCTTCTTCACAATACTGACGCCATAAAACACAAGGCAAACAGGCGTCGCCCTAAAGCGCTGTCTGTCAAGCCATCACCTTAACTACACTGGCAACAGCACAATGAGTCGAGGGCGGGAGAGAACGGTATTGAATGTGTGTGAAAGTGAGTGAGAGAGGGGGGGAGAACAACCTGGATGGATAAAGAGGGAAAGATTAATTGACACTCACAGAATGAGAAAGACAGAATGAAAGTGTGTATATGTGAAGTAGACAGAGAGAGGGCTGGCAGATGAATGAGCAGCCTCTTAGGTAAATGGCAGGGAGTATTGCTGTCTGTCTGTCACCCTGATTAAAGGTACCACCAATACGCAGTGCTGTAGCTGACGCACACAATCTGTATCTGGTGATACTCAGACGTGTTGTTTTACACGTCATTGTGTGTTGGAAATGTTCCTCAGCACTTTGTCATGGCAAAACAATGAACCCTTTAAATTTGCTAGAACTTTCCCTATGGACATCTTAATTTTGAGTAGCAAGTCAAAAGCTCCCTTCATTGTTTACCTCTCAGTTTTAGAGTTATTTAAATAGTTTGGTGATAACATGTGAAACACTTCACGCGTTGTTTCCTACATATATTGATGTGCTGGCCTACTCAGAGACTCTGACTTACCTAGGGAGAAGCTCTTCTGACCGTTCTTAAATCTTGATTTGAGACTATGGCTCTGTTCAGATCTGCTATTAACATGCGTCTTTTGTGATCCGATCACAGCTGTAAGTACGACAGTTCACACCTTTTTAGTTTGTGTCTCCACGTGTGTCTTGAGTTACCACTTGTGATCTAATCTCACTTCCCTGCTACTAAAACGTTTACATTTTTAGTGTGTCCGTTCATTTTTAATATTGATAAATAAGCACCTTGTAACTTTGTTTTCAAATATCCTGTTTAAGTAAAGTTTTATATTTTGATTTAATTTCACTACTAATATTGGAGCAGGCTCCTTTGTAGAACCAAACAAACAGTGAATGTTGATATATTTTTATTTTAATCTGGCCGTGTGTATTTCTATAAGTACATTTGTATAAATAAACCACTGAGTCGGTGTATTAGCTAACATTCAAAGAACAAAATCTAACTGATATGAAACCATTAAAAAGTGAACATCTGTCCAAACACAGCTTCGTTTTGAGAGACATGTTATGACGCAAGTTAGAAAGTGCTGACATCATCCGACATTCTTCTACCGCTCTGCACGCACGTTGTAAGGGAAGGGTTAGAGTGGGCATACAAAGGCGTGCATGTTGGTGTGTTTTATTTTGAACTATGATGGACACTTCACTGTGTGTTGTTTTTGGTGCTGTCTATCCAAACCCAAAGGCTACATGACGTTTGTTATTTCAAAAGTCTTTTCTTTTTCTTATTTTGAATGTTTTGTCTCACATTAGGCATTATAAGCTGTGTTCTTTTTAAAAAGCAGTGACCATACTAGCCAGAGTCTTGCAAATGCAGTATTGAACAAGTTTGAAATTGTTGGAGTGCCCTGACTAAGTCTGCCAGCAGGTCAGGAGGGTGTATAATCTGTGAAATATTCACTTTACCAGACAATACAAGAAATGATGCAGACGGCAAGAAATGATAAAAGAAATGATGTGGACCATGATGTGCTCTTATATACATCAGTTTCAAAATCATTTGTTTAATATATTATGTGCTTTGTATTCTGATGAACAACTTTCTGTTTCCATTTGATGGCCATAATGATGGAACATAAAAAGAAAGAAATAGAAAAATTATGTAAAATATTAAACATTTTAGTGGTTGGAAATCCCCACACAGTGGGACACCATGAACACACCACTAAAGCAGAAACTTCAGAGGTAGCAAAGCATTTGAGGGATGTTTAATGTGGCTTGGTTTAAAGTGGGCTGGCAATGGATTGCGGTACTTTGTAACAGTTTTGTGTGTGCCAAGTGTCGCAAGGAGCAAGGCACCAATAGTATCCACCATGTCAGGAAATAGAGGGTGGAGAAAATACGACTTCTCAAGATACCTCCATCCAAGCCCCCCGAGGATGGTGTGCGTGCTTATCAACTGCAGTGGTAGTTATTAAGACTTTGAATTGATGCTTTTACTTTGTATTTATGTACGTGTGTTTGACTGTGTGTGTGTATGCATATGTGTGAGACAGAGACAAAGATGGGCTTGCACAGCTGTGAATGATGACATGTTTCTGTGAGTGTGTATATCCTGATTGTTTGCATGTGTGTCATGTTGCCGCAGCTCTGTTGGTGTGTATGTGTCACACATCTGTTGCTGTGTGCAGTAATTTGCGTTCTCAGCTTGGCGCCCTAGTAATTATTCAGACGCTACCTTTTGCTCCAACATTAAAAGCCTTCATCTGGCAGACATGAAACAGCAGAGAACCCGATAAGGCTTCAAACGCTGCCTGCCGTCCAAAGAGAAGCGGGAAAGGTGAAGAGATGCATGGTGGGATGGATGGGATTGTTTTTCTCTGGAGGTTTGCTTTCACATTGGTGTTATATCTTCTCTGCTCAAACCACACCAGAAAATGTGTGATCACTGGATTCTAGGATGGAGGAAAATGTAATTAATATTCTAAACCAGCTTTTGGAATAAATCACATATGATGTACTGTGGTATTTTGTTTGGATACTTTAGAGAGGATGCTGGTGGAGAAGGAATGAGATGGACAGAACAGGAAAAATGTGTTATCCGAAAGACTAAAGTGGCAGGTTGATTCATGGAAAATCATCAAATTTAATACCCACTGTTATAGTTGCAATCTAATTTGTTTGTGTGACGTGATGTACACTGAAAGGAAAACTAGAAGGGCATTCGCAGAGCGCAGATCTCTGCCATGTTTGCTCCATAAGTGAAAAAAATGTTGTTTATCCGTTTATTATTGCTTCGTATCATTACAAAATGTAAGGAGGTTTTCCTTGGCCGATTGCTACACCCTTCCACCAAGTTTCATGAATATTGGGGCAGTCATTTTTCTGTAATCCTGTTTACATACAGGTGACAGAGGTGATGAGCATAGATTCAGACAGCCAATGTTGTTTCTAAACTAATGTTGCTAAACCAAAGTTGTGTTTTTTCCCAGTGTCTAAAATGTGTTTGAGTGAAAGATTAAGTTTATGAACTTGATCATCATGAATGAGCCAGATTAGTTCCGTCTATTCGTTCAGACTATTCCTCCACATGAATTTACTCATACTGTCTAGATCAGGGGTCTTCATCGTTTTTCAGGCCAAGGACCCCGAAACTAATGGAGAGATGGAGCAGGGACCCCCTACTATATATATTGTATAAATGATGTGTGTTATTGTGCATTCAATACTATTCAATTAATACACAGGTTCATATATTCATGTAAATTTGTGGAAAAAAAATTGGTTGGAAAAACAAAAAAATATTTAAAAAATATACAAAATTGTCTAATCAACCAAGAATTTCGCAACACCCTGCAGTACTCCGTGGACATCCGTAGGGGTCGCGGACCCCCTGTTGAAGACCTCTGATTTTTTCAAAATCGAAATATATTTTTTAGATTAAGGTAATATTTTTTCAAAATGGAAGTTTTTTTGAAAATTGGGGTCAATTCATCAAAATCATATATTATTTTTTAAATTTAAGCCATTTTCGATTATCAAATTTTTTTTATGAAAGTTAAGGTCATTTTTCCAAAATCGAAAGTTTTTTTGAAAATGTAATTTATTTTTTAAAAATGGAAGATTTGTTTTGATGATTTAGGTAATTTTTTTCAAAATTGAAGGATCTTTTTAAAAATGAAGGTAATCTTTTCCAAAATCAAAGGTTTTTGAAAGTTGAGGTAATTTTTCGATAATCGAAGGTTTTTATGAAAATTGTGGTCATTTCTTGAAAATCAAACATTTTCTTGAAAGTTGAAGAATATTTTGAAAATTGGGTTCATTTTTTAAAATCTAAGGTTTTTTTGAAAATTGAGTTTATTTTAAAAAAATGGAAGATTTCAGGGCAAGGACCCCCAAACTGATGGAGAGATGGAGCAGGGACCCCCTACTATACATATTGTATAAAATTGTGTTTTATATTAAACTGGGCCTAGTCTCATGTATAAACATAGCTACCCTGTTATTGTGCATTCAATACTAAGCTATTCAATTATTACACAGGTTCATATATTCATGTAAATTTGTGTGAAAAAAAAAAAAAAAAAATCATTTAAATATAAAAAATTGTCTAATCAACCAAACATTTCGCGACCCCCTACAGTACCTCTGCGGACCCCCTGTTGAAGACCTCTGGTCTAGATTATTTGAGTTTCCTGCAAATACTACAAAGGAAGCCGATATCAATTTATCTTCCCACCACAGGGATATTGTACAGTCTGGTCTTTATATATTGACATTATAACTACCTTCATATTAGTGTATTTAATTTCTCCAAAATTGAACTCAGGTGTGCTGCCACTACACTTTCTCCTTTAGCTTTTACATCTGCATGATCTGCATGATAATGTGACACAGTGTGTGTGCGTGTGTGTAGTATACAGTCTTTTGGGAATTAGCAGCAGTCTTTATAAGCCTTCTTAGAAGATTTGTGGCTCTCTTTGGTCATCTATCTTTGTGTAACCTCCCGCCTGCTGGTGCTGCCGAGCACTTGGCCACAGAGAGGTTAATTTATGGTTTCCTCCTCTTGACTCTTGGATCCTGTTGTGGGATGTTGTTAAAGGATCGTTTGCATTGATCACATTTGATTTGGAGAGTCTGCTGCAGAGTGCTCAGGCCGTTTACATTTGTTGTTAAGATGTTGTTGAACTTAATTATGCTAGAAGATACACAGTTACATTAAATTGAAATGCATTTGTGTTTTTATTGTTTGAATCTCTGACACCATTTATCATGTATGATTTCTTTTTCTGGCACACGTACTGAGTTTTGACTTCCAAATACTTAACTGAAACCAGATCAATTTGTCATCTACTACAGTTGGGCTGAGTAACTGCTTTTAAGAGGTGGATATTCTCAAATCTGTTTGCTTTTCAAAAATTAGCTGAAAAGAATAAAACAACTTTTTAAAGATTAGAAAAATGTAATATTTGATCTGAATAAAAGCCATTCTGTGACACACTGAGCAATACAGGCACCATACGCACAATTAGAATGAACTCTCTCTGGTACCAAAATGATTGTTTAAAATATTAAAACCCAGCGTGCTCTCTGATATGTTTTTTTTTAACAGAAAGAGGGAATCCATATATTGGGTTCCCCGACAAAAAAAAAAAAACTACAGACAACTTAACTAACAATCCACACACGTTGTTTCTCAAGAGACTGTGTTCTATGTTCCTTCTTTTTTTTTCTTGTTATCGTCACCGAAACAAGTCAGTTTGTCTGCACATCCATATTCATCATTTGCCTCTGCATGAATATTAATTCAGCCTTGAAGAAGAGTGCAGAAAAAAAGCAAGACAATGAATGAGGAAGAAGAAAAATTGACAGAGTATGTGCGATGTCGAATTCATGTCAGTTTCAAAGCCCTGTGCCTCTATTCCTGTGGCTGACTTGTACCAACATGCTAATCAGCCTCTCACTGTAGCCTGTTCTGGCTAATTGTCGACAAATTATCTCAACTCCAGAATAATGTATGCACAACCTTTCACTGGTACATACAGACAAGCCAGCCGACTCAACTGCTTCTGTTTTCAGCAATCAGCTCAATGGCACCATTTAAATATAGACAAGTAGTGTGCACATTATTATGCACACTTGACTTACAGCGTCTCATTTCCCCATTCTCTTGTTTCTTTACTTTTGCTTCTTGTTTTTATCCATTTGGTTACTGCACATTTTTCTACTCAGTTTGGTTCTTTGTTATACTTTTTCACTGCTCGTCTCATCTCTCCCACTTTAGCTACTCCTCTTAGTGTCTCATAGTTTGCTAATGTCGCTGGCTCGTTTCTTTTTTTTAATTGAGTTCCCGTTGTAAGTAAAGGCTAATATTATTATCATTTCCTGACCGACGGTTAAATTAGAAGTAGCTTAATTACACCCTGATTGTCTTCAGTAAATGAATTTCAGTTTAACCTCCTGGGAACCCACAAGAGGAAAAAGTGGCTCAATTGGGAAATGTGTTCATTCATTTAAACAGAACACCAGAGTGTGTTGCAAAATAGAGTTTGAGTTTCTGAGAAAAGAAAACAATGAAGCACGCTTGGTTTACACAATGATATCCTTGTGAACAACTGCTTTATTTGTACCCTGCAAATAACCCATTAGGAATTCTGATTGAAGAATCCCAGCAAGAGTCAAAGCAACGTACTAGATGACTCTTTTGGACTCTAATTCCAAATGACGTGACTGAGTGCAATCTGAATGTTAAGCATTTCCTGTGGGACAGCTGAAGGTTTTTTTCATTTAGATCATTACATTGGAAGAGGCTTCTGCGAAAGTCAAAGAAGGCAAATGAAGCGTACACTTCTGCTGTGCCTCGTGACAGTTAAGCTCATCTTTTGATTTCGCAACAATTTGAGAAAAATTTGAAATTGAACAATGAATTCTGAAACCTTGAAGAGGGTTGCATTTCATTTAAACTGCAGCACTTCCATGTCTTCTCTCCAAACACCTGACACAAACCCATACTGTAGTTATTACATAAGGAGAAAATACATTTTACTTAATAATAAATTAATAAATGGTCATTTGTGCTTACAGGGAGATGTCATATTTCTCTCATCTCCTTGACTGTAAGAATCTTTAGTAATGTGCAGGTGCATATGGTCACTACAGAGTATAATGGTCAGCAAGAATAAACATAAAATTTATGACCTTATCAATTATGCATTCACATTCCTGTGATAGTGTGTCACTCTGTATTTATTACACCGTGTGTGCAGGTCTGTATGCATGATGTAGAAGAGAAAACGAGGATTTAAGACACGCATAATAATGAACAGATTACAAGGTTCATACAGGAAGCTGGACTGTGCATGTGTGTGACACATATTTGTTATCTATACCTTCTGTGTGTAAAGGGACTGGGTGTAATTGGACTTTTACAAACTCTAGTTTAGTTTTTGCATCAACATAGGCCAGTTTATTTCTATTTTGCCTATTTCTATTTTGGCTCAAGACCTGTGTGTGTGTGTGTGTGTGTGTGTGTGTGCGTGCGTGCGTGCGTGCGTGCGTGCGTGCGTGCGTGTGTGTGTTCATTTGTTTAAGTGTGTGCCATCTGGAAACTGATCCAAGCTTGCCAGGGTTTACTAAGCTAGAATACACTGTCCCATAGCTACCTCACACACATGCACACACATGACTTATTTTGTCTGCATTACTTTAGCTTACAATTCCTTAGTATTTGCACATTTTTAAATGATCACTTTTTTTCTTTAATTTTTCATATTCTCGAAAGAGGGTTTGCTTGAAAAGGAAACAGAACAGATCACGATCTGATTTAGACTTCTATTTTAGCCAAAATGTATTACACTTTTCTTTTAATATACTACATCAACGAGGTTGAGAGGGAACACTTGGTATAAACCCAAGTAAAGGAATCGACCAGAAAATGGTAAAATGAATTTATGGGAATATACTGTTTGTGTGAATTGCTCCTCATTGGGCAGGAGAATAAGATGGAAAGATAACAACAAACATCTAATTTAATAAAATGTAACTTCATTCTCATGCTGGC
The DNA here is from genome assembly GCA_943593645.1 of Bovichtus variegatus. Taxonomy (NCBI): domain Eukaryota; kingdom Metazoa; phylum Chordata; class Actinopteri; order Perciformes; family Bovichtidae; genus Bovichtus; species Bovichtus variegatus. The sequence goes on along the minus strand of CALSCE010009344.1, from coordinate 18,999,289 downwards.
AGGGTAAGGGAACCTATTCATGTATGTAGTGATCCTTGATTTAAGCTTCTGCCTCATCCCCATATCACAATACTTGTTATCAATAGATTCATGACAGAATGGTGCTACCTAATAAATATGCCATGATGGGTGCTCTTGGCTCAGATTTATGCCCTTAATAACTCCATTTGGCATAACGCTGACACCTGCTCTGCCAGACAAAATGGAACTAAATATTTCAATCAGTGCCAAAGCACGAAGAACTCTGTCTTTTCTCCTTGTTTCATCTTTGACTTTCCTATAGTGCTGCTAACAGCCCCTCTCCTCATGCCCTTTACTAGACTTAAGTATCTTTCTCTCTGAGTGTCTCTTCCTCTTGCCCTCTTTTTTTTTTAGAGTGGGAATTATCTGGCAGATCTCTTTTAGGTATTAGTTTATGGGCCATGACATGAGCTATGAATGAGAAACAACGAGAAAGACCTGAGAACATTAATCATGGAGCAACATATGGTAATAGACGGTTATCAATTCCCTCACACTCTGTGATTAACGGAGGGAGAGAAGGAGGTGAGGATGAAGGGAAATGAGTGAAGTAGTGAGAATGTGGAGAGAGGCAAGAAAGGAAAGGCAAGAGACGGAGTAAAAGAAGGAACATAAAGTTGGTGAAAATGAGAGACAGGAAAAAGAAGAATGGGAAGAATGAGGAGAGAGTGGGATGGAGGAGAAGGAACAAGAAAAATGGAGCATTTGAGGTAAAAAAAAAAAAAAAGAAAAGAAAAGAAAATGTCCAATAGAAAAAAAAAAAACTTAAATCAAACTTACGTTTACTAAATACATCATACAAAAAAAGTGATCAATACTACTGATTTACTTAGCTGAGAGCATGTAGACTCCAAGTATCCAAATGATATCAATAAAAAACATATAGCTGCTCTGGTAGTCATCAGCATATAATCAATGCAAAGCCCATAATGACACCAACAAGCGGCGTGTGCTAGAAAGACGATCTCTTCTTGTTTTGTTTCCAACTGGCTAAAAAGAAGGTAACAAATCTATCAGCCTTATTGTCTCAAAGCATGTGGAAGTCTGTTTGAGACGAGCTGTCATCAGTCCTGTCTGAACAACTCTCGTGAACAGCAGATGTGGACAGACGCAACATCTCAGTGTGCTTGGCCTCTTGTGCATCATCACTGCAAAGGTGTATATAGATGATCAGTCTTTAAACCAGCTCAAACCACTGCCACCATCGATGCCCTGACCTTAACCTGTATTCGCCTGGAGGCCTCCTTGAATCCCCCAATATTCACAAGAAGTATTGTCGAATGTTCACAGGTTGACAGGGCCCGGTTTAGTCTGTCGTAGATGTTACATTTAAATGTGTTTGATTTAAAGTTTACAGCGTTACCTGTCCTTCTAAAACAACACCTCAACATACGGTAGGATTTCATTTGGATTAAGCAAAATGTGTCAACTGTGTTCTGCTCTGTGTTCACATTTTTCACTCAGAATGCTCCACGCAGAAGGAATAGGACATGTGTTTCCTTTTACATTAAAAGACATTAAATGACCAAAATCAGAATTCCTATTTTATTTTATTTTGGTCAGCCAATTAAAAATGGCTAAACACTGATGTGTAAACAAGATAAGAGGGTAACCTGACTTTATACCCCACTGCATCCCTGCTTATGGAGCCGGATGCCCCCTGACTGCCGCCTCCTGAGTGTTTTGGTGGAGATTTATAGATGATCCACCCTGCTCTCATCACCATGCGGCTGAATTATCTCATCGGTCACATTAATCCGCCGATTACATTTGATTTAATTTTCATAATAATTAAAGTGAACCATCACTAAAATTAAAAGCATTCGGGAGGTGTGTGAGTGTGAGCTTGTGGGGGGAGGTAGGCCACATGCGCTCATAGATGAAAGGGCTGCTGTTGTGATATTTGCGCCGCCAAAGTCTCTCTCTCTCTCCCTCTCTCTCTCTCTCTTTTCCTATCTATCTATTTGTTTCTCTCTGTGTCTTTCCCTCTCCCCCATCTCTCTCTCTCCACCTGCTCCAGGAATCCAGATGAAGTGATTAGATTGATAGGTGCAAAAGGGAAAGAAGGAAGGGGAGGAGTGGACAAAAATGATTAAATTAGCATATCACAAACGCCTCACACACTGCCACCCCTGGAAAACAAAATCCCAGGCCACCTAAGGCCTGCCGCAGTGCTGAAGAGCCCGGGACCTGTGAGTGTGTTTGAAACCCCACACGGCAGGATTAAAAAACCCAAAGCCTGAGCTGGAGACAAAGTAGGAGTAAAGCCTCCTGGTGCTGAGAGACGGCATGTGTGATATCTGCATTAGGTGGCAGCAAAGATACAGTACTCCGCTTCCTAGCCTACTGTGTCTTTCTCCGTGTAGAGCGTATGACTGTGTGTCAGTGTGTGCCTGGACGTGTGTGAGTGTGTGTTTGTGAGTGTGAGAGAGAGGGAGAGAGAGAGAGTGGCAGGGAGAAACACATATTGTTTTAATGATGTGCCTCAGTGAGGATATGTAAACAGTAAAAATACCGTCTAATAAAAAATAAAAGGAAACTTAAATTGATAAATGCTTAAGAAAACAACAGTTTTGAGCGATCCATTGTCACAAAAAGTCAGATTCAAAAACGTCTTGTTACTAATTTTCACTGAAAAATATCCATATTTAAAATAATAAAAATAAAAGTCTGCTTTTAATAGAGATATTTTGTCGCCATGCACCCTAACTTGTGTTTCCTTTTACAAGAGGGCACTGCTAAGGTCCTCTAGTGATGTTGAATAATGAGCCCAACTCATAGTTTATAGTGTTAAAACTCGTTATTTGTATGCCACTTTATACCAATACTTCCTTAGTCTTTGTATGCTAAATTATTACCTTACTAAACTATAAATAGAACAATATATTTAGAGATGTCTCCTGAAAGAAATGTATTTCAGCTGTTAAAAAAAGAACATCACAACAATCACAAAAACAATGCACATTAAACAACTTAACTCACAGTGTGAATGTATAAAATAATGGGCCAACACAAACAAAATAGCCTCATTACCCTGTAATAGAAGGTGGTACTTGATGTTAATGTCAATACAAACACATATAAATATACTGAAAAACTTCTAAGAAACAAAATGCAAAAGTGAAGGTTTTATCAATTAAAACATACATTTTCTTTTGATTTAGTTTTATTTCCTTTAGCTTCTGTGTCCACCACATTTTTTTTCAAAGTGCAGTACAAACAATGTTAACTCTTTGTGATGGAAAAACTACTGATGCTCATGTGTTGTAAATGTAAGTGTCAGGGTTCGGGGGATGCTGTATCCATCTGTCACAGCAGGATAGATGTTTACCCATTTGTCACAACAGAATACATCTCAATGCAACCCTTTGATCCTAACGGTCACAAGGACATCACAGCCGCAATAAAGAGGATCCAACCCAAATTGGTTCCCTGACCACTGAGCACGTCTTAGGAGTGACCCCGACGGGGCCCGCCCTGTTAGGCATCTTACTATTGTATCTGTATATATACTGCTGCTCAAAGAACTGCCCTTTGAGCAGCACAGCAGCCTGACAAGCTTTGTGTATGAGTTTGAACATCTCTGTACGTAAGAGAACTCTGCTCCTTCTTGCAAGAATAAAGCGCTGACCTGATCATTGATTCTGGAGTTGGTGTCGAGTGAGATTTTTTCCTAACACTTTCTGAAGTATTAAGCAGAAGAAAAACTATATTCCCAATAGATTGTTATGGTCTTTGGAGTGGGCACAATTTCGTGCTTGTTTATTAGCTCATTTCACCAAGTGGATCCATGCCTCTCAACCCTTTCTATAAACAAAGAGGTCGTGTTTTTGATTGAGTAAGTTTGCCTTGTGTGGCTTCAAGGTGTTTCTTTGGTAACATTATGCTACTTATTGCTACATTATCGAGCGTTTTCACACCGTTGGATCACATTAACAGACTGCTGACTTTCTGTCATTATTTATACTTCCCCAGTTTGATTACCCCCACCACATCTCTCATGTTGGTTATTACTAGTAGCCTACCAACCGCTGATGAAGAGCCCTCTAGGGTGGATCAGAAAAAACTAATGCACTAGGAACAGAAACAACTGATAAGGTATCTAAAACTTACAGACAGGGTGCTGTGCTTGAACCCACCACTAGGTAAAGCACATTGTGTATTGGATGTATTCTAATCCAGAGCTGTGAAAACTTTGGTGCGCACTGCAGAAATGGCATTTCTCTGACAAGTCGGAAAATTTGCCAATTCTGCATCCAATTCAATAATTGCAGCCAGAATGCCACCGACAGGGCAAGAGAAAACCCTGTGCACAATGAGCTAATGAAATCAAACGTGCAGTGCGGTTTTGCATGTTAATGCTGGCAGCGGGTGTCGATAGCGTTTAAAGATGTCAGAAGGTGGATAGCGAGATGGATGGCCCTCTGCCTGCCTTTCACTTCCCACCCCAAGGAAGTTAAACAGCATTGGCCTTAAATAGAAAACTTCAATATCTATTTAGAGAGAGGGAGGGAGGACTTTGAGGGAAAGATAGAAAGGGGGAGTGGATGAGAGAGAGAGAGTTAGAGAAAGAGAGAGAGGGAGAAAAGAAAGAATTGAAATAAGGCAATAAGTCCCTGACCTCAAGTGCACATTGCGACACATTGACGCCGTTGTCATTTGTTAATCAATAGAAGTGCTATGCAGGCTATACATTTAATGGCATGAGATTGGCAAACCTGTAACAAAATTAAGGGAAGACTAAGACCATGGCCTGTTTTCCTGTTCAGTCAATTTACAACCTCAATGACTTCAACAGTGCCGAGAGAAACATGACTTTGAGTCTCACTGCCACATCGAAACCTCATTAGGTTCGGCTTTCAAATTTAAGAAAAAAGGAAACCAGTTTCGGCTACTATGAAAGACAACTGGAACAGATTAGAAGAGCATTAGTGTGAATCTGAAAAGATGAGTACACACTGCAACATTTCTGTTCATGCTGATTTCCTTGCAGTAATTCTCTGTATTCACTTTAGCTAGCATAACAAATGAATAAAATAAGTGTAGTCTTGTATAGCAAGTAATGCTTAAACAATATCTTTAAAAAAATGATCTGACAATTAACTATTACCAGTTATGTTCTGTGTGAGCAAAAATCGAAAGTGTGTGTGTGTGCGTGTGTGTGTGGCCTTTCCTCATTATGCTCCGTCTTCATTAATAACAGCTATGCTTTTTAATTTCTTTTGCCGGGCCTAAATTAAATGTGTCATCCTTTAAAATAGATAGTGTAGGTCTCACATGTACTCCCCCCCCCCCTGTCTGTTTCTATCATGCGCGCACACAAACAGAGAAGTGCTTTGGGATAATTTACAGGATAAATAAAGCATTGCTCCAATTAGTCTTAAGTCAAATAAATTAGTCATAAATTCAATCAGCTCAATTTTATGGGGCTAAGATTCATGATGTTGGTTGCTGTAGAAATATATTAGGCAACGACAATATATTAGTATAAGAGAGTAAAGATAATAAGACGCATGGTAATCACTGTTGGGATAGCATATCCAGGCAAACCCAAGAAAAACCTCTGAAAGTACCTTCATTTCCAAAAGTCTGTCATATCACTAGATCCAGGGAAAGATGATCCCTTTCAAAATGTATTTTAAAATGTTAATGTTTTTTTCCTTGTGTACGGGCCATTGCATGGGGTAGGAGGTATAAAAGGATCGACGTGAGCTGGGGTTAGAGCTCACATTGACGAATCGATTCTTGCTGTAATGTATACGAGAAGTTACTGGCACAAACATATTTATATACATGTTTTATAAATAATGCATGTGTGGACTGATGACTTAAATGATTTGGAATCATTTGCGTTGCCCTCCAATTAGGAGGAATACAAACTTATGAAACATGTTTTGTTGCACATATTTGGTTTTGATATTTTTTCATATTCCTATTGTAGTTTTCTGCTATTCTATATTTATGTTTCTTGATTCTTGTACTTGCTTTTATTTTTCATTAAATGTTCTAATTAATTAACTATTAACTTCTAACTATTTTTATGTCATGCACCAATGCACCGAAGCAAATTCTATGTATGTGAAAACCTACTTGGCAATAAACCGGATTCTGATTCTAGTTACCTGATAGAAAAGGCAAAAATCAGCGTAATAAATGAGGAGACTGAAATCTAAATTTGACTCTCAGGTATAAGTGGACACATTAACAGATTATTAAAATTTCTAGTTTTAAGTTAAATATCTTTACAATAATTTCCTTTTCTAAAACTATGTTGATGTAATTCATTTGTCCTTTACCCAGAAAAAGCTTCCTCACATAACAAATATTAATGTCACAGTGTGGCCTAGTTGTAAGAGACTCCCACAAGCTCATGGGACTTCTTTGATTTGTGATGATTTGATCTTGCTAAGGGCAACTTAGTAAACTTGTATTCTGCTGAAGACAACACATACCTTCCTAATTACCTGACAAAAGCTGTAAGCCCAACATTTAAATGTCAAAATAAAGGAGGAATTTAATTAAGGCAAATGTTTATCTGCTCATTAAAACCTAGATGTTAGTATCACATCAAGAAGCCAGGTTTTAAAAATGCATAGCTTTACATACATTTGGAATAAACCTTTGACCAAAGTGACTTATTTTTCCACACTGCGAGCGCTTTGTACCTTTGCTTGAGAACCCTTCCAGATGTGGACAGGAGAAGCTCCGCAACCTGAGCTACGCGTGTTTTACGATAAACACACTGACAAAAGACACATACAGTAGTCAGAAAAACTGTGAACACCCAAGAAGAAAACAGTTAACTCTGCTACATAACAATACATTCAAAGTGTGTGGAGGTGAGGTGTGATTTCGGTAGGTGTGTGTACAGAGCATACTAAAGTGTCACCCTGGGTTGCAGATAGAGGGCCAAACACTTAAGGAGGAATAAACAAACATCTGTGTTCACACTGCTCTCCCTGCTCCTCTCATCTGCGTGCGTTTGTTTTACAGCACCACTGTCTTCTTTTCCCTCGCTTTTTTTATTCTTTCCCTCTGTGTTGGCGCATTCATCTTTCTCTGAGAGCGTGGCAGGGCGCGCTCACTTTGTCCTCTTGTTCACTGCCGTTTCTGTCCTCTGTTTCAGTTTTTTTTTTGCTCTGTGCTCTTTTCTCTGTCCCCCTCTCTTCCTATTGTTGGCCGTTGTTCTCCTCCCTCTCCCCCCTTTCTCCCTCACCCTCTTGCTCTCTCGCTCCTGTTCTGTTCCCTCTGCGCTCGTTTTGTCTCATGGGCCCTGACCTGCCGTTGTGACCCCTCAGAGCGGCAGTGACTTTGGTGCACAGTACAGCCTAGTTGCTAGAAGTCAGTGCAGAGGCTACAGATATGAGCCGCAAAC
>CALSCE010009344.1:18984393-18986893 GCA_943593645.1 Bovichtus variegatus | reverse complement strand
TCTAAATTTAATTTTGACAAACTTTTTCTATGGCAAAATATGAGAAAATAAGTGAAAAAGATACTTTGCTTTTGAAATTTCTATTTTAAGTCTCTATCTGTCTTTCTCTCATTAGTCTTCGCAGGTAAATGCCATTTAAGCCAGGCTATACTGTAAATACGTTAGCTATCACAAACTAATATCTTTAAATATATCTTAGAGAAGCCATTCATGCTTTGGTTTACATTATTGTATATTGTATAATATGGTAAAGAAAAAAAAATGTTCAAGCTCGATTCATATCATAACTAATTCTCTCAGCATCAATGAACTGAGAAGAGTAACAGGCAGAGTTGTTGTCCACAGTGTACAGTATATATTTAGACTGCAGAAACTGTCCCCAGGGTGAGCATGTAAGTGTGCAGTATGTAGTGAGATTGTGAGTATGTGAGCATGGTGTGCAAATGTTTGGGTGTGTATGTGCACGCAGTGGGTTTCTGTGTGGCGCAATGTGTTTTAGGCTGTTCCAGCCAACCAATTGAGGTCAGCCGCTCAATAATTAAAGCGTGTCACTGGTTAGTGCACGAGCTGGGTCGACCAATCCGAGAGACTGATGTCAGATCAGAGTGAGAGACAGTCAGAGTGACTGTTAAAAGAAAGAGAGAATGGTAGGATAAGGAGAAACAGAGCCTGGGACTTGCGAAGTTTAAAGATTGAGAGTATGATGTTTTCCATTCATACGAGCGTTCTTAAAAGGTGTTAAGATCTACACTCTTTGAATTGCTGCTGGTCAGCCTTGAGCTGTGTCCTACCATGCGTGTCCCATTTTTTCACTTGTTGCATTATAAATGTGACAAGAGTTTCCCAACTACAATCATTTTTCTTCTAACCTTATTACAGTGTCTGAGGACTGAGCGCACCTTACAGCAGTTACCTGAGTTGAAGAATATCAGGTAAGAGGAGCAGTGACATGCACTCCAAGCTTGCAATACTCTGATAATAGCCTACTGTACATCTCAATAGTAGATTAGTTTACAAGCTTGTAGTAAGACTTTACTAATTGCATTTCAGATCTAATGGTGACTAATGGGGACTTGCACTTTACTTAAATGTGATACAAATATATTTTGAACGTCCAGAAAGAGGAAAAAAATGTGCAAGCATGCATGTTCTCTTAGTTGTTCTCGTTAGATTGTGTTGCATATTAGGATGTAGAAATGAAAACTGACTTTGAAATTTTTTGAAAAATAATGCTAATTTGTTTGGATTTGTATTAGCGCTGATTTATTTGTCTTTGACTGTGCTTAGTATCATAAGGTTAAGCATTGGCACAGTGGTTCACACCCAGAGGCCAACTGAGGTTTTTTCTTTTGTGGAATGTGTATGTTGTCTCTGAAATATGTAACACTCCTGACACTGACCTCAGAAGTTGAGTTGGTCTCTGACCACTGCAACATGGGCACTGCCAACTGCTCTGAAATATGCGGCACGGGTCCATGAATTTCCCCAGAGGGATTATTGTTAATCATAGGTATACACATCCTAATGAACTGTTGTAAAGTTGTTGCCATTCTTTGGGTTAGCTGCAGACAGTTAACTCACAAGTCAATTACAGGTTGACTAATACATCATTGAGTCAGGGCTACATGGACCCTGAGCACAGCCAGCTAATCACACCAGTGGCTCAATTTTATATAATACAGATTTTGTCAGGGCTGCACTCCAAGGCTCCAAGGTGCTGATTCTGCAGCTGTTGGTGGAGTGGGTTCGGGAAGTGGTCGACAAACTCACAGCTGTTCCCATCAGCAGTAATATCTGCTGTCAGTGGGAAGCCAATGGCACATCTTATTAATCTCACATGTACCTGTTTGTTTGGCTATGAAACTATCTGTGGTTGGGTTGCGGTTGCTGAGCCGTGAGCTTCAGCCATCATTTTTGCCCGCGCGGCGTCATCCATCTTCGGGTTGTGTAAAGAATTATATAATTTTGATTCCACTTCTGCACATTTGTAAATCTTTATAAGACCTAAATCTTTTGAACCTTTTTTCTGCCAGTGTGAGGTTACTTTAGTAACTTTTTTGGTAATCAGATTACTGTAAACCATTAACCTCGAGCCCTGGATATCGTCGGGAGGATGTAATCTGATCAGAGACGCGAGCCTGATGTGAGCTTCTATTTATCTGGGGGCCTTTCTGGGTGATGTGAGTTCCTATTAATACTCTTTGCAGCGGTTATTGCCTGCCAGCTTGCTTGTATACACACACACACACACACACAGACACACACACACACACACACACACACACACACACACACACACACACAGAGATTGGTAACCAGAGACTTGAAGCTTCTCAAACACTACAGACTGCAGTTGACTTCAGGCCCTGATGATATCATTAGTGACATCGCAGAAAACAGGAAATGAATTCATGTCAAACGTACCAAGAGTATGAAGAGTCTTTCTTTTTTTTTTTCTTTCTTTCTTTCTTTCTTTCTTTCTTTCTTTCTTTCTTTCTTT
>CALSCE010009344.1:18940639-18952992 GCA_943593645.1 Bovichtus variegatus | reverse complement strand
AAAACCTGCACAGTGGTGGGTAAACACACACACACACACACACACACCAACACAACAATGTTGACCTTAAAAACTAAATAAATAAAAGTTGGTTATCAGGCAGTCAGTACTGATACTGTATGATGCAGGTTGCTTGCTGGCCACTGCCAGTGAATGAATACATTATTAATGTTAGTTATTAATTACATTTCACGTGTCTTACCAGGGTAAGGATAATCTAAATTACTCTTTTCGGGGTTTGCGTGCGGTAAAACCTGCTATAGACTGATTTCCACTGACTCAAAATGCACCCAAGAAAAAGTTTCATTTGTATTGACATCTCAGAGTTAATTAATGAAGTTTCACAGTCCTGTCCAGCACAACATTAATATAATGTATTAACAGCCAATTGATGAGGTTGTTTACACTACATTCACTAATCACTACACTAACAATTTCCTACATGCCAAGCTTTAAGGCTTCACATAAAGCTTACTTTCCAGCATATAGTCTTTTGCTTTGAAACAGAGAAAATTCTGCCACTAATTACAATCATACGAGTGTATGAAGACTACAGGCAGTAATAAACAGGCAGAGGCAGTGTTTGTTGGACTGAATTTGACATGGTGATATATGACACCTACTTGACATTTCTGTTGGATCTCTTCTGTAATTGGACAGCTTACCCTATTGTATTATGAATTGTGACCACAGTAACTCAGGGCTCAGGAGGGGTGAATGGTTTAGCTGCTGCCAGTGTAGTTGCGTTTGGCTGTCTACAAATCTCAACAGAGGTCATAGATTAAAGATTACTTTAAAAACACTGATTATATTATCAGCTATGATGTAAATTATCAGTAGCTCATTGGTCTAACACATCCTACCTGTTTGTTTGCGAGTGTGTGTGCTTGACATACAGTGGATAAGCCCACCTCACTAAAAGCACAAGCCCGGTAGTATTTTCTCTGTATCAGAAAGTTTAGATATTACATTTTAGACTAAAGATATCATAACACACACTTTTAACTCAAATACATGCCTCCAACTCTTGTGTGTATACGAGATATATGGAGAATGGCTGCTAAAAGCCTTAACGTATAACATATATTATTTTCTTCTAAATATTGGCCTTCACTAAATGGTTTATTGAAGATAAAGTTTCTGCCTACTGAGCACTTTGACTGGTTGCATGACTAAGAAGTGCACAAGGCCAAAGTAAAGGTTCGTGCGGTGTGTCGGGTGTGTATGTCTTTGTGCATGCTTGTTTGCCTGTTACAATAAGCGTATATGTCATCATATGTGCATTTTTAAAGATCTACGTGTTTGCTTTTTGTATTTTTTTTTCTGGATATATGGTGTGTGTGCTCGTGTCTGTGTGTGTGTGTGTGTCTAATTAGTGAGTGCTATTATAAGCAAAAGGTAGATATGCTATAGATAGTGTATCTGTAATTTACAGTGTTTGTGGTTTCCTGTGTTCTTTGCCCTTTAGCAGCTCTGATAACAGGTTCTCACTACAGCCAGGTGTCTGAACCTTATCAAGATCTCTCTCTCTCTCCCTTGTTCCCACTCTCTTTCTCTCTCACTCTGTATCTCTCAAAAGCTAATGGATTACACAAGTAAATCTGTGAAGGCAAGCACATGCACATGCACTCATTACCATGTGTACTCACTGCATGAAGCTAAATACCCCTGAAATGTATTCTTAGCACTTTGCAGATCCTGTACCTTTTGTACTTAATTCACCATACTGACCAACCACATCCTGCATACATCCTTAGACCTAAAGAGATCATAAAAGGTTCAAATGTACTGCTGCTTCTCAAATACTTGCTCCATCCCCTTCTTTCCTTTTTTCCCCCTTTGGTTGTTCTGTGTACTTTATCACCACTCTCAGTCACTTAAAGTACATTGTCCCTCCCTCTGCGCCCTCCTTCCTTCCTCTTTATTATAACTTGTTCCAGCTTTTGTGTGACCAATTTCCCACTTTCCCTTCGTCATTCCTGCCATACTTTTCCCACTTGTATTTGGAAGTGCAGCAATAATTTGTAAAGGCCAATTAAGACGTATTGTAGTGCTTTGGTCTCAGCAACAAAACGAGAGCCCCAAGGATGGAGAGAGAGAGGTGTTTCCCTCCCTCCCTACTTTCCACCCACCTTCTAATCCCTTAAAAGCACTTACGAGATTGGCGCTGCCCGTCTGCCTCTGCCTGCCCGTCTACCCGTTGGTTGCCACAGCAGCTGATTGGAGGAATCGAGGCTCCTAATTGGATCATGAGGGTGTGATGCAGGCGACAGCAGCCACATTATGGGAGGCTGACTTTGTGCAGCGTAACCCTGCCAGGATGACCCCTTCCCTGTATATGCAGGTGTGTGTGTGTGTGCGCGCAGACTGACCTCAATGTGACTAAGAGCCTCCGCTCATCAAGGCTGGCTGGCTGAGGCTGCAGGAGAGGATAGATTGATGAAGAGAGGATAGGAAAGTGGGAGAGAGGAAAAAGAGGAGAAAATTGAGTAAAAATAAAAGGAGGGAAAGTGGAAGAGAGAAGGGGTGGAGAGAAGATGGAGATATTAGCACAGTATTAAGGGCACTGTACTTCCGTTTTCCTTTTTTACAAATTTTCCTTCCTTTCTGACAGTAGGGGGTAAGGTAGGATTGATGACATGATGCAGTGAATTAATCCCCCTGAACTTTGTGCCTGTGCTCTGTGTGTGTGTGAGGGTGTGTATTGGTGTCTTTCACTTTGGTGCAAAGTGACTGTGTTGTCCGTTACGGTGTAAATTGATAGCGTCACTGCTCTTTGCCGCATTACGGGGAGCGTGGAGCTGTACATTCAGTTTCCTAACTGCATTCTATATCACACCATCATGCACACCTGATCCCACAGACTTGAATGATACACCAGCAAGGACTATTTCTAAGCATTTTAACTTGAAACCTGGCTGGTGACACACACACACACACACACACACACACACACACACACACACACACATGGCTTTCCTTGTATGCTCTATGTTAAGTGCATTTCTACTTTTTTAAAGCATTGTTTAAGTAGTTAATGTTGTTATTACTTGAGTGAGTATTTTTTTTTGCAGGTTTTGCGTAGCTTTATATTAAGTTTAATACTGAGGTTTGATGTCAGTTTTTTTGTGTGAAGCCTATCACACTGTAAAGTGACATGCCACTTAAGTCGTTCTAGCCCTTTAGTTCTTACTATTCACTGTGAACTTGGTCCATTCACTCTTTTCAAAAAAAACTGTTAAAATGTTCACATTTCACAGTAAAATAATTGTTTTCAGTGGGAAAACCAACAATTTAAAGTCACATTAAGTGTTCTTTCATATACATGTGGTGTGGAAATGGACATGCTCAGGAATGGAGACGACTTTTGGCAACAGCACAGTTTATTTCTTAAAATGTTTATACAAAGTTATATCATCATAAGAGCCACTTATTGTGTATGGTAGCTTTAGCTTTCTATGACAACTATCCTCTTCCTCTTGATTTGCTCTGCTGCAAAGTGCTGCAAATGCATACAGCCTGCCAACTGTTTTTTCTAAGCAGCTTTAGATGACACAAATAGAGAGTAGGTTTTTACTAGTTTTACATAGATTTCCCAACAGTTGTCATAATCCTGTTGCCAATGTGGTTGTGTTTCTGGTGCGTAGCGACACTGCGTCTCTTCTGTATGCTAGCTTTGACTCCAATGACCAGCTGATTTTAGCGCAACAGGGGATGTCCCAGTGAATGTGTGTGTGTGTGTGTGTGTATGTGTGTATGTGTGTGTGTATGGATGTGGGTGTTCAAGTGAGTGTGGATTTGTGAGTGTGTCTGAAGTATGTGCATATATGTGTGCAATCATTTGTGCATGTGAGCCTGTGAGTTGGTTTCTGGGAGTTTATGTGTGTGTTTGTGTGTGTGGTGTGTCTGTGAAGTGCGGCAGTACAGCAGGGGCGTCTGATCCCTCCACCTTTTAAGAACATCAGAGGGTGTGAAAGGCACTGATTGCCCTAACCGCTCTCATTGGGACTCAAACCCCCGGCTTAGTTGTGCTTGAGCGAGTTTGGAGAGACAAGAGAGGGAGAGAGAGAGGTGTGTGTGTGTGTGTGTGAGGGAGAGAGGGAATGGGGAACAGGGGAGAGACAGGGGGGACAGGAGAGAGAGGGTGGGAGTAAATTAGTTTGGAAGTGATGGAGGAGGAGAAAGGAATTCAGGGTTAGCTAGGGAAAGAGTGAGAACACAAGCAAATTAGAAGTGAGAAGGACATGGTAAGAGAACAAGGATTGGGGGAGAGGGAGAAAGCTGAAAGAAGACGGGGTAGAGGAAAGAAAGGAGGGAGGGATTGTGAGGGAGCATTCAAGTTAGGGAAGGCATGAGCAGGAAATGTTCGGAGAGACAGAAGTCAAGATTGGATTGTTTGATACCTCTTCTTTGAATCTTGACATTTTACGTTCAAGCTGCTTATCAACGTCACGTTTAAACTTACCTAACGATCTATTAACATAAAGTAATAGTGTAGGGATTAAGTAAGCAGAGTGCCAGACAAGACAGCTGTACAATAATTCTGCCTGTGTCGTTCTACCTCACAGTCACATGTCGATTTGATGACCAAGGTCACGTCTCGGGTTGAAAAGCCTCGTAAAGTCTGGTCTTTGGGGAAGGAAGTGGTTCCACTGCAGGTTCCAGGATTTTTGCTTTTTGCTTGAACTTGTGCTCCATTGACCCTATGTTATATCACTTTATTGAGGCTGATGAGTTTAGATCCATAATTTGGGATCCAAAACACTAAATAAGACAATTGAATAAAATGATTTTTAAATGGGAAATTAAATCACAGTGATGAAAAAGTGAGTATTCAGTGTAAAGAGACTGGTCTCCAGTTTGTTTTCGTGCTGTGTTTTGGCAGGGACTATCACACATTTACAAACAAAAGAAGGGACATATGTTGGTTCTATGTTCTATGTTTCTTTTAAGGTCTTGTCGAGTAACAATGACCCTGTATGATGGAGATTATAGGTCTAACCTAGATATTTTAGTAGATGAGTTGATAAAAGAGAGCTTTTAAAATCATGTCTTTTGCAGGTTATGTAAACGTTTCAGTTTTCTTTCTTGTTTGTTTTCTTCCACATTAAAGTAGAGGCTCTGAAGTTAAGATATCCTCTAGTGTATAAAAGAGTACATTTGTGTGTGCGCGCATGTGTATTTGTCTGTGTTTGTGTAGGTGTGCTCAATGTCATTTAGGGGTTAAACACAGTGTTGACTGTGTAGAGCAGAGTGAAGCACAAGACCTGGCGGCTGATATCCACTGACATTCAACACATTAAGCCCTACACACTATCTACACTTGGTAAAAGTGCTGTTTAGTCCCCTCTGCCAGCTGCATAAAGATACAAGCCTTTACCCTAACTGGAATTTATTTTTCAGTGACCTTCAAAAGATAAGCATGCAGTGGAAAGAACGTGAGAATTACAAATATATAACAATGCAGAGGGAAAAACAAACACAACAGTATGTTTTCATTTATTACTGTAATAAGGATTCATAAAGATACATTTGATAACCATAAAATGTAATTTCTTATTTAATTTGTTGTTCTTATTTATGATGACCAATATGAACAATAACTTTAATTTGAGGGCAATAAAGGAAAGTGTTTTTGTAAATCTCTGAAAAAGACACAGGCTGCACAACAGTCAATAGAGGGGCAGATAAGATCAAGAGGGAAGCGAAGGAAGCAAACAGGAAGGATATGGAGCTAAATCTGGGCCCAAAGTTTTAAACATTTAAAAAAAAAAAAAGTTTTAACTGAAAGTTCAAGTTTTGATTTTGAACTTGAAAAATACAATAATATATTCAAACTAAAAATAAGTGTATGAAAACATTTTTCAGGTTGAATATTATTTTGATTCAGTTCTGTAATTCTTTTGAATAAATAATTTATTTAGATTTTTCACTTTTATATATATATATATATATATATATATATATATTGATGTTTGAGTTGTTTTATGTTTTCAGATTCAGATAAAAAAAAAAAAAAAGTTTCAGTTTCAAATCTTATTTTTTCAGTTTCAAATTTCTTTTCACTTTCAGACTTTTGACCCTGATCTGGTTTGGGGGGGCGTGGCTTTAACTGAGAGGGGCGTAGAATCATGAGTGACAGCTTAACAAAGAAGGCTGAGGACCTTCCTCAACCGCGTTGCCTTCAGGAAATGTAGGTACCGCGAGAAGTGTGATTCAACCCTTTCTAAACACCCATATTCCCGTGATTGGCAGTAAAAAAACTGACACCAGTGAAGCAAGTATTCTTATACTGTGCTTGGTACCAATAGCAGTATAAGAATAATACACTGACATATTGTGCAGTTCAACAGCTTCACCTGAGGAATTGACGTTTCCCACTTCCACATAGCACTGTGAACGCAGCGTAGTATTCGCTTGGCGTTTGCAATGGCGTCTGCACCACCAGGACAACATGCTCGCTATTTTTAATAGTTACTCTGGGAAATTATCTTAAATTTTATGATAATGGGTCATTTTTGTAACAGGGAATTTCCCAAAGCTGGAAATGAAGCATTGCATTAACTAGCTTTATTCTATTAGCTATAGTGTTAGGGAATTTAACGCTCTTTACAGTGTCAAGCTCAGGTTTTTTCATTTAATGTGTATTTTCTTTGTTAACATCTGTGTTTGCCAGAGTGTCTTAACGTTACTATAATTCAACAGTGGCTGCAGCTGCACAGAGCCTTATAAATGTGCTCACACAGAACCTCTCTCTAAAGTTAATAATGATTGAGAATAACCAACGTTAAGTTATTAGTATCACCTTTTCATCGAGGTAGTCCCCAAAATGCTCCGCCTGCCCCACCATTGTCTAGTAGGCTTCCCTCCCATCACTCCAAATTTCAACAATAAAAAAGTATTTCATTTTCACCTCGTCGATTGAACTAACCATAAAATTGCCACATCGAAATAATGGGTCTGGGTTGGATCTATAAAACATGGACAGGCAGCGAGAGAGCGGTGTCACTTTTCTGATCAGCTCTCTATAAGCTTGCATGTGTGTGTCTGTGTTTGTGTGTGTGCGCACGCTCACACAGCTGAGAGGTTGTGAAGTACAGAGTGGTGACTCGACTCGTCGGAAAACACCGGTGGCAGCGAGTGCGCAGTAAGCATTAAAAAGTCCACTGAAAGCGCTGCATTTTTCATTTACGCCACACAGACGTGGAATGAATGGATTATCTTTATTTACATTGCACTTTTTACAGCAGAACCATCTCTAAGACACATTTCAAACACACTAAAACAAGCAATGTTGTTAAGTAACTTGACTGTAATATGAGGAAAATGTAGGTTGCCTCAGCCTTAGTCATTTTACCTTTTTTATTTTTTGCTATTGACCAATTATGCAAACTAATGTCAGATGATGTGGAAAAATCTATACATATATATATGTATATATATATATATACATATATATAGAGAGAGAGAGAGAGAGAGAGAGATATTTTGTCCATTATGATTTTAGATGTCAATAAATAAACTATAAATAAAGGTCGAATGATTTTTTATTACATGTATTTATTAAACCGATCAGTCAGCAATAGGCGTGGTTTTAAATAGTAACACACACACACACACACACACACACACACACACACACACACACGTACTTACACAAACCTCACAATCCTTAAATACACACAGCATGGCCCAGTAGATTTAGGGCAATGGGGTCTTAGGGTCAGATATCCTGGGGTAACCAGAGGCCTGACCCCCTGGTTTGTTTGGGAGTTCTTGGGCACAAGCACACACACACACACACACACACACACACACACACAAGCAGTAATACACAATTCAACACACACATAAATGCTGGATAGAAAAGCCTACCTATGATGTTGCTTTTAAGATACTTAGTTCCAAAAATGTGTATGAAATAAATGTCAGTGATAGGTAATGTGAACCTTTAATAAGGAAAAGTAAAAAAAATCAAAATGACAGAAACATTTGGGGTTAGATTGCCTCACGAAAAACACACGCATGCACACACACTCATACATCAGGGTGGGGGTCAGGTGTGGGGTTAGGCTGCGAGGGTCTCTAATAGGTTCCCCTGACACATGAGGTGTCAACACTGGAGACAGAGATGTCCTCACACACACACATTGGCACACAACACACACACATACTCATGCACTCACAGATGAACAAACTTAAAAACACAAACACATAGTCACATATATTTTGTCCCTGTTTTTACATTACATTACATTACACACATATGAACAAAAGTCTTATTAGAATTACATTTTTTTGTTAAAGTGTTTTCATTCTACAGTTTTTCATATTTTTTACACCCTGCCCAGGGCACCTGCCTTACAAGTTGCACTCTGTGTGTTTTGGCGTCTGCGTTTGTGTATCTTTTGCCAGCTTCTGTTTGTGCTTGGATGTGGGTGTGTGTATCTCAGCTTTTTAAAATTACGTGTGTTTTTATTATGGGTAGTAAAGGAGAATGTTAGAGAGTATATGTGAAAACATATGAATGGATATGTCCAATGTTTATGTGTGTCGGCACATCTCTGTGTATGCGTGTGCGTGTGCGTGTGCGTGTGTTGTTATGGATTGCCACGTTGTGGACTTGACAGGATCATAATTACGAGCAGTGATGAAATCTACCAAGTGTTTTCTGTGTGTGTGTGTGCGTGTGTGTGTGTGTGTGTGTGTGTGTGTGTGTGTGTAATATTTGTCATCTGTGACAGCACGCTCCCTGTTAGCACACAGTAACCATGATCACACCTCCATCTTCCACTAATAGGACCACGACAGACTGACAGAGAGCAAAGGAAGATGGATAGATAGATAGGTAGATAGAAAAGGTAGATACTCAGATATATAGATAACTAGACAGATGTAAGAATATATAAACTCAGCAGTTACATGCAGAAAAAAATTAAGAAACTCCCTGTAGGATTTCCCCACAGAGAAACTCTTTCTCTGTTGTTGGCGTTCCTCTGATAATGTATTGCAGTGAGTGAGTGAGATGTCTTAAGTGTGTGTCAGACACGCACCCGTTCACCACATAAAGGCTTTTTCCCTCCCTTCATTGGTTTGTGATCCAACCCTACCTGCCACTGTAGTCAAATCAGAGAGAGAGAGAAAGAGAGGGAAAGAGAGAGAGAGAGAGAGAGAGTCTGGAGGGGTTAGGAGGGGGATGGAGGGTGGAGGAGCAGAAGAGTGAAGAAGATGGGGGAAAGATGAGAGGAGTCAACATAGAGGGGGGGTGAGTGAGAGAAAGAGAGAGAGAGAAAGACGGGAGGCGCTCAATTTGCCATCACGGGTGCAACGGGGCAGAAAGTATCCAAGAAAGAGTGTGTGTGTGTGTGTGTGAGAGAGAGAGAGAGAGAGACGGTGAGTGAATGTTTATGCATTTATATGTGTGTGTGTGCATGCGAGTGTGCGTGTGTGTCTAACAAGGGAGAAAAGACAACTCATTTGAATGTCAGATACGGGGAAGCGTGGCGTGCAGGGAGGGAGGGATGAGGCGAGGAGGGATGAGAAGAATGAATATGGATTACTGGGATGAAGATTCTATTATTTTCTGCCCGTTTCTCTGATCTCTTTGTCGCAATGCTATAGGCCTCTGTATGTGTGTGTGTGCCAAAGTATGATAGAGAAAGTATGCGTCTGCGACAGAGGGAACGTATTTGCTTACGTGATGTCTGTATGTGTTTGTAACAGTGCTTGTGTGCGTGAAAGCGTTTGTTTGACAACATGTGCACAGCCAAAATTCATTTGACAAGAATGACGACGAGAATGGGTTTCTGTTTGAGTGTCTATTTTGTGTGTGTGTGTGCGTGTGTGTGAGAGAGAGAGAGGGGAGAAAAGAGACAGAGAGAGAGAGTTCTTAAGTTTGGTTGAATAATACACTAAAAAAACCATGAAGTGAAGTGTAAGCTTTTTCTAGTTTTGTGAAATCACAGCAGCATTTTGCCTCTTAACATATACACACATAATATACACACCCATACTCACACACTCCCAAACACACTCTCTGTATTCACACACCCACATGCACTTGGCAGCACCTTACTCCGCCAACTATTGCTTTTCTAATTATAAAGTTAGTTAGTTAGTTAATTATTATCCATAATTATTAGCATTAGAAAAACTCAAAACAAACAGCAAAACTTTTATATAATTTTAAATCAGTTTTTAATAAAATTTAGCAAATTTCAAGATTTATATTTGTAATGAACATACATTGTATACACTGACAAAGCATGGACTGAATACACCACTGGTCATAAAAACTGTGTTCAAAAGTGTCTTTAGACATTCTGAAATATTGCATATTAAACATGTACTACATATACTACTCAATGTCAAACTCAAAGGTATTATAAAATTAGTAGAGGTGTCCTTTATAATTTTATACAGCCTTAAGGTTGATATTTTTAAATACTGCCAGAGGCTTTTCTCTGACTTCATCTTAAAAACATAAAAAACATGCAACCAAAAGTTCTTGAAAGGCTTATTCACTGATATGAATCTAAATAGCATTTTATTGAATTCGCACTGTTTTGTGACATTTCACATTTACACTTGATTTTAATGGTAATCGCTACAGCTTTTATACAGTAGCTAACATCTGAAATTCCCGTTCCATTGGGAAGCCGGTGAAAGAAAGGAAGAGTCTATATACTGCACATCTAAATTTGTATCGTTCTCCATCTTTTGGTCTCTTCCTTTTTATGTTTCATCATAACATTTTTTTTCTTAACCTCCCTCCTCACCACCCTCACCTTTCCTCTGATGCATATTGCCCATCCTCCCCCACTCTCCACACATTATCAATCTCTTTCTCTTTCTTTCTGTCTCTTGTTCTCTCTTTCTCTCTCTCCGGTTGAGTTGTGAGCAGACAGAGGGAGGGAAACAGAGAGAGAGAGAGAGAGAAAGAGGGAGCGAGAGATGTGAGTCTCGGCCAATTTGTCCTGACACATAGAGATGCTCAGGTGGGAGAGAGGTGTCAAACAACTGAGAGAGAGAGAGAGCGAGAGACAGGAAGGGGGAGACAGAGGATATAAGAAAGAGGAAAGACAAGAACAGGAGGGTAGAGAGAGGTAGAGGAAAGAGCTTATACATATATTATTACGCTGTAAGGCAGTTGTGTGTATGATAAAATGTTGGACCTGATCCAAATTTCACTCTTAGGAAACCAATCATAAACCCACGTACATAAATTAATTTTCAAAAATGAAACCAAATTTGAAACCAGGGACTGTCGGACGAAGTTTAAAATGGACACAAGGATAATTTGATCCAATCCAAGATACAGTCAGTGTACCAAATAGAGAGAGAAAAGGTAAAAAGCCATTTTTCTTTTGCGATGTTGATTAAGCACCATGTGATTAGAGCTGATAGTGAGCCACTTCGAGCCAGTTGGGATATATAGATATTGACACATAGGCAAGTCAGATCAAGTGAATTTCATTTATGTTCAAATCACCAGTTTGCCTCAAATGGCTTTACAATCCTTACACCATATGACACCCTCAATCCTTAGACATGTGTTTTACATGATATTTAACATCCCTTTGACACTGCAACTGCAGCGCAAATGCATGAAGCGTTACAATTCAACAAAATGAAGGGATGGTATAAAGAGAATGAATGAAAGGATGAGAGAAAGAGAGTTATTTTATATCAGACAGGAGAGAGAGGCGTTGGGGGGGGGCAGCGATGGTTCCCGGGGCGTCCCCCTGTGATAGTGGCATGTTCCCCTTGTGTCGCAACAAGAGAGAGAGTGGGATCGACAGAGAGAGAGATATCTAATCTTAGAGGGTAAGGGAGCGTGGACTCCCCAGGGCTTGTCGTGCTCAGCACCTTGTTAACCAGACATCTCTCTTTCCATCTCTATTTCCATCTCTCTTTCCACCTTGCTTTCTTTCTCTCTCTCCCTCTGTCACTGTCTTGCTCATTCCCTTTCTCTCTCTCTCTCTCCCTACATCTCTTTCTAGCTCTCTGGCCCTCTTCTTGTTGGACAGCCAGGAAGAAGCAGGCATTTTTACACAATCGTCATTCTCCCCTTTCCAGATCCTCCATCTTTTTCTCCTCTACCATAATTCATCTCTATCTTTTTTGTTGGACAAAGGTGGGAATATTTATTGATTTTTGTAATGAAGGAAGAGGTTAAACACTTCAACTGCCTCGCAAGGAAGTCCAGGCCTGTCTGGTGCTCTCAGAGTAGGGCAGTGATGTTTCAGGAGAGACTTCAGAGAGTTGGTGCAAAATTATCCTGATACCATGTAGATACAGAGTTTCTCTATCTATCTATCTATCTATCTATCTATCTATCTATCTATCTATCT
>CALSCE010009344.1:18929883-18940629 GCA_943593645.1 Bovichtus variegatus | reverse complement strand
TATCTATCTATCTATCTATCTATCTATCTATCTATCTATCTATCTATACAAACAGTTTGTGTCTGTGCACGTTACAAAAGTGTGCTCATAGGTGTGTGAGTGTGTGTCTGTGTCTGTATCTGTGTTTTCCTGTTGTCAGTGCATTGTCAGGTTAAGGAAACTCCTGTCTCTGGTTAATGGAACATCAGCCAAGGTTAACACAGACTGGCAGCTAAAGTCCAAACACACACGCACACACACACACACACACACACACACACACGCGCACAGTAGCAGGATGGTTGCCAGTTTCAAAATCTCTGGAGCAAGTCTTGTTGTCACGTTTAAACAGCAGCCATAATAACAATAGTTTAGTGTTTTTCTCTACTGCATATCAGACATCAGAGGGGGTTGGATTTGGATTGGATTGGATTGAACATTGCCAAAGTAGGCACAAGAGGCACATTCATCATTTGCAGATCAATGTAACCACAGTTAACAGAATAAAACTGTTGTGAGGACTCGGTGGACTCAGGTGTATGCTGTGCAATGTAAAGTGCGTAATATGGAATAGGGGGGCTGTTTTACAGAAGCTGTTTAACAGTCTTGTCTGAGTTTCGAAAAACACATTTAGGTTTAAGAATTTAGGACTCAGAATATTACGTTTCGGTAATACAGCTCCAGCTTCGTTTTCACAGAATGTCATACCCATTTCTTCAAGGTGTTTTCCATCTGGACTCACCTGTAGCTGGTGCCTTAGTTGTTTGCATGTGCAGCATTCCTAAAAGCCCCTCTCTTGCTTCATGTGTTTGGAGGCTGTGCCCCAGCAGGTAGCACCTGTCGTCCATTAATCATAGGGTTGTTGGTACAATTCCCCAGCACCGCCTACTGACATGAATTGAGCGAGTGACGTGTCCTTGATCAAGACACTGAACCTCAATTGCTCCCAGTGGTCAGCTGGAAATTCAGGGGCTGGATCCTCAGAGGGACACAGCCCATGAAGGTAGGTCCTTCAGAGGACCTGAGGGACTGTCTCCTCAGACAGTCTAGACTCACGAAGACCATGTCTGAATTTAGGTACAATCCAACAAATCTGTTGCTCAGAAACTTTTTATGTGTGTGTGTGTGCCACTGCATAGGAATAATCCATTCATAAAAAGTTTGATAAATGACATCCAATGAGTCTGGATCATGAACTTGTGACGAGTTTGAGGCTAAGGCATCTGTGTGGGACTACAGGATATTATGCTGCTTAGTGCTGAGCTTTGAGGTTTCAGGATGCTGTAAAACAATGTGAGAAGCACTTTCTACTCGTTCAGACACTGCCGTAATGAGAAAATACTCTTAATCCAGCTCACACATACACACACACCGACACACGCAGAGGCGTATTTCTGCTGCCGAGTGGTTTCTTGGTGAAAGCATATTGCGAGAGAAGCAGTTTAAGGAGTGGCAATTATAGTTTTGGACAACGTCATTGATTTAAACTCCTGATTAGAGGAAAGGTGACAGAGGTGGTACACACAATGGTGAGTGTAGGGGTGGAGGGGTGGGGTGAGGATGGGGGAATGGCACACAATCATGCATGTACACACACACAAACACACACTCAGCCCTACTCTCTCCGTCAGTCATGGGAATGCCTTAGAATGGCAAGGGTCCCCCACTCATTCCTGCTTTCATGTCTCTCTCTCTCTCTCTCTCTCTCTCTCTCTCTCTCTCTCTCTTTTTCTCGACACACCTGACTGAAATATTGATGTCTCCCAAGCGCTGCTGTTCATGCCTAAGTGGTTGTTTTTGTTTCAAAGAACGGGTGACTGTTTCACACACACACACACACACACACACACACACACACACACACAGTTTAGCCATAGAAAAAGGTATGCAGGAGAGGAGGCACATGCACACTTGGCTTCCTTGATTGCATTATGCTTATATACAGGTTTAACATACAGTAACACCTTATTGTAAGTCGCTTTGGACTAAAGCGTCAGTTAAATGAACTGTAATAAAAAAAAAAAAAAGTATTTAAAACAGCCGTGCTGTGATGCCTGACCAATCTTAAATGTGGCACAATAGAGCTGCCCTTATACGTCTTAATGTATTCCTTCATTGTTAGTTTCACATTTTATGATTATCAGCATATAAGAAAACAAAGTTCAGTATGCACCTTTAGTTTGCAAAAACATGATATTTCAAATGTATCATTATTGAATGTTAACACAGGTTTATTTGTTAAGGCCAGTTAATTCTCTAATAGAGGCAGAGCCTTATTTTGAAATCTATATCTTAAATTTTTCCTAACCAATCACTAGAGACCAACGTATCTTCCTGAATCTGACGTCATTTTAAGTCAACACACTGCCAACATACTGGTTTTGCTGGGGTTTTAAGAGCTGAGTGGAGTAAATTAAGTTAAATGAAAAGCAAACTACGGTGTCGGGCAATGTTGAGAAGACATGCCGTCTCTGTAAAATAGATTTGTAAATCATGGAGGTCAAATTCAAGAATATCATTCAGCAGCCCAAATGTGAAAGAAAGGCCATTAATTGAACGTTGCTGAGATGTCTGGGTAATACTCCCATACAGACTCGGGTTTGTGTCAAATGTTTTTGACTATTTGCCAGGGTTGAAGATTCTCAATTGACTCCAAAGAAATGGCAATGGCACTGATTGGCTCATCATTCGTCCCCCTGCCGCGCTCATTGGGTGGATTGCTTTTTCAACCAAGAAACTGCTGTTTCTTGTCATGATGCCAGACGATGTCAGTCAGCTCGGTGAAGTGGGCGGATTCAAAGGTCTGGACCCAGCTAAACCCAAATAAGCATTCTCTGATTTGTTCTTCCCCATTGGCAGGAGAATATTGTTTGTCAGTGGATTTGAAAATGAAATTCAGCATTAAAAATGACCTCCTTCAAGAATTACAAGATCAGGCTAGTTTCAACTTGGCTTCTGAGATGATAATAGTTATCTGTCACCTGTCAGGAAAACATAAAACATTTAAATTACTTTATAAGGTTGTTTTAAGTTTTTTTTAACAAACATCCAATGCTGTTGGTTCTCCGGTGAGGACAGTGTTATTATTAGTTGGCGGGATTGTTTCCTTGGGGAGCCCCTTTCCAAAATATTAACATGCATACTTATATTGTACCAGAATGTTAACATGGTGAGTTCTATTATTCTTGAATTTTATTGCAGTCCCAGCGGCATACGTCTCTCTGCACGGCAGGAAAACACATGCATGTGTACACACACACTCACTCAGAGATGCTGTTCTGTTCTGTGCTGCCTCCGTGTTACCGTTTAGCATATCCTATTAATATTAGATGAGAATCATTTGTATCTGAGCGCACCATTGACCTTAGTCTGCGGAGGCATGTAGAGTACATGTGTATGTGTGTGTCTGCACACTCGAGTCTCGCTCTCAGAATGTAATGTAATAGTGGATGTTACTGTGTTAGCGGAAAAGTCCCTTTGATTTTTTTCCCTTCCAGCTTCTACAAATTGTGATCACAACATGAATTTCAGTTTTTAAAGGAACCAGTGCTAACGCTGGTGACATGCAAGTGTATCAGTGTATTACAAAACACGTTTCATTCGTCCATCAGCTGAGTGAAAGAATCCTGTTTGGAAATTAGCGCAACAACATCATTTGGTTGTGATTATGAGGGCTGGGATGATCCCGAAGAGCAGTATGACTGCATCAGAAGTCAACATGAATGCTCTGTATTGATGATATGGTGTTATATGAGGTGGAAAGTAGAAATAAAACACACTAAAATACACATGTAGCTTTGCTGGCTGGGGAACATATCTCATCCGGACTATGTTGCATGATACAGGCCACCATACCTTTGCTGGTGTGGGGCCTCTTGCACTTGTCTTATCTGGTTGCTTGTGTGAAAAAAGGATTTTAAGCAATTTGTACAATTTATTGTTTCACACACTAGATAAAAATGTCAGCTAAACGCTTGCTAGTAAATGGAATTACCAGGTTAAACCAGAATATACACTTTCTGTCTGATACCACTTTCATTGAGAGCCTGATGAAGCCTGTGATATCTGCTGTGTTACGAGATTCATTTAAGTTGTAGTGTGTTAACCGCTGTGTGTGTGTCTGTGTGTGTGTGTGTGTGTGTGTGTGTGTATGTGTGTGAGTGCTTGTGTGCGTGTCTGTGTGTTCCTGTGTATTCAGGCAAAGCTGGGGTCTACAAGCTGATGTCAGATTGTAATTGAGTCACTCTAGTTCGAATGCATCTCCATTAGCTCTCCCTATCAGTGTGAGCTCACTCTGAGCCTGCACAAGAGATCCATAGCCTCTAATCCACCCAGTGTTGCCAACTCTTAAGGATTGGCAGGGTGACTCACAAAACCCTTGCTCAACCCGTGAGACTTTTACTGATTTGAAGCATGTTGGTGTACAATACAGTTTGTCTTTTGAAAAGGTCACTTTTGTAAATTTACGAAATATAGTATTTACGTCAAATATGTTGTGCTTTGTTGCTTGTCTTAAAGATAACACTGTTATTACCCTGCTGGTCTTTTGGCTTGTGTTGTGGATTCACGGCGTTGAATAGAGAGCTCCCGTAAAGTGTACTTTACATGCTCTTGTCATTTGTCATTGAAGTGGCGTTCAGTGTCATAGTACTGTAGCTATTATTCAAATGTTGATCGTGAGAAGAAATCTCTCTCTCTCTCTCTCTCTCTCTCTCTCTCTCTCTCTCTGGCCCTCACATGTTCGCTCCCTTCCAGGTTGAATGGCAGACATTGGGCTACTGCTGCATCTTTTAATTTGTGTGCTGTGATTTTATGTTCTGCTGATGGTTTTTTTGTGGGCAGCAGTCACACTTCTTGGTTGTTTTTCGTGTCATAGCTCTTACTAGTTATTATGATAAGAAGGTCATAAAAAAGTAATCAATTTCTCACATATGTAGCACCCCACACACTCATCAATCCATCCATTTTCTGCCACTTATTTGGATACGGGCCTTCCTGGCAGCAGGCTGAGCTCACTGTTAAAGGAAAACACAAGTTATAGTAGTTATGGTAATGTTGTACTTTATCCCTGAGATCTGGGGACATGGTGGCATCGTTAAAGTTCCTGCC
This sequence comes from Bovichtus variegatus, assembly GCA_943593645.1. Classification (NCBI taxonomy): domain Eukaryota; kingdom Metazoa; phylum Chordata; class Actinopteri; order Perciformes; family Bovichtidae; genus Bovichtus; species Bovichtus variegatus. Next base: position 18,935,541 of record CALSCE010009344.1, on the reverse strand, counting down.
GCAATGTTTTGAGACCCACCCCCGGCCACTTGCGCACGTCAAAAGAAAATAAAAAACCAACACTCACAACGATATAGTGCAGCTTACTGAAATTTGCAGCTCAAAGACAACAAAGTGTAGCTTACCGGAGCTTGCAGCTCAAAGACAACACAGCGCAGTTTACCGGGAGCCTACAGCTGCACTTTCCAAGACACCACAGCCGGAGTCGGAGATGATGGAGAAACTACAGAACTGGATAATTCTCCGGCTTCCTTCAATTAACCGTGTGGCAACATTTTGCCTTTGCATCGTTGACAGTTCGGGAACTGGTGGCACTTTGCAGGTGAGGAAAGTCAAGCTACTCTTCTAAAATACACTTTTGCCATCGAGTGGCTCTTTTTGTTTTTGTGTCGCCTACAGTTTGTTCTCAGTTGATTGGTCAAATAAATTATTGTTATTACATTTAAAATGTATTATTTGAATATGACCATATGGCCTTAGTGTGGTACATTCCCAAACAAATATGGTGGTTTTATAACTCGACACCATGTCTTTTACAGATGAATTTGAAAGTGTAGATGACAGTTGCCAGGGCATAAAACCAATGATCTGTTGATCTTTACGAATCAAAACTCCATAGTTCAAACAATGGCAGAAAAATCTAATCTAGTCGTGACCTAAAATTGAAAGTAAAAATCGAATCATAGATTTGAAGAATCCTGACACCCCTAGTAACGATACATTGTAAAAAAAACATTAGCTAAACTTGATGATTTTGATATTTCCATTTTATTCCCCAAACGTCATTGTCTCTCAAAGAAGTACCTGAATTTATTAGCACAAACACGAGACTGACAGAGATATTATCATGGATTAAAGTGTCTCTAAAATGTAAAGTCCTTTTGTGGAGGTATGATCCATATGAGATGAGAGTATCTCATATGGAGAGTATCTCATCTATTTGTACTGTGTGTTTTGCTGTGTGTGTGTGTGTGCGTACGTGTGTGTGATTTCAGTGTGTCCTCTATGCCCCTGCATTGTTCCCCACATTGTTTTTCTTCACAAAAAGTCATGGCCTGACAAGGTGCTGCGCACTGTAAAAATTATGCCTTGTTTATACGTATTTATTTCCCCTTGACAGTTTAATTATTTCTGGCCCCATTGGAGGAAACCACATAAAAAAATCCCCATGTTCATACAGATTCTAATTAGGAATGCTGGGAAATTAAAACAGAGTTGTTTCAAAATGCTGTCATTTTTCCAGGGCCTCGACTTGGAATTATGTCTCAATCAGCACAAGCGGAAATAATTACTTGTATACCTTCTAACTGCCAACATTTACCAAATGGCAAAGCAATTTACAGCCATCATGGCCCGAGAAGCAATCATTGGGCCAACTATAAATTCACAGGCCGACGGTTTGGAGAGCAACATTGGAAGGAAGGGTTATTGTGGAGAATTAGAGAGAGATAAAGGGTAGAGGTCTTTATTTCCACCTGTGTACTCCCTCAGTCTCTGTGCCTTCTTTTCTCTTCCCCTTTCTCTGTTCTTACACTATCATCCCTCTCTTCCCTTCATCTCACCAATCATTCTCTCTCTCTCTCTCTCTCTCTCTCTCTCTCTCTCTCTCTCTCTCTTTCAATTTCCAGACCTTCCCACTTACTGTCTGCATCTTTGGGCTTATTTTACAGTGACAAAACATGGCACCAAGACACACACACACGCACACACACTTCTCAAATGGAGGCAGTGCGACGATTAAGCGATTATTTCCACACACACCATTAAACACACTCATTGCAGACACAGACATAGACAAAGGCCCAGATAAAAACATACATGAGCACAGACACTTAAACACCCGCACACATTGGCTTTAAAGTAATTACTCACACACGTCATTAGACACAGACACAGATGAAGTGGAGTGTGTTTATGTTCTGTGTGTCTTTCAGTGTGGACTAGTGTAGTCCCCTTTACTCTTTGGATGCAATAACATCATTCATCTAGTATAACAGATTAACTAATGTTCACCATTTTACAGCACAGACAAGTAGCAACAGGCAAACAGAAGAATGATAAATATCCTAATAGCCTGAACTTTGAATGAAGCTGTTCATAGTGATGGCAACAACTGGAAAATACAGAGAATAGGACCTAAAAAATCTATTATAATGCTTCTGTTTGTTTTGAAGTTGGAAAATACACTTTACTGTGGTGTGTGTGTATGTATATATGTATATTGTTTATATATTTGTACTAGTCTGGCTTCCTCCTCAGACCACACAGTCACATCTCACCACTCTGACTACAGCATTCATTGTTTGTCCCGCTCCCTCCCTTCAGAAAGAGACACACGAGAATGAAGTCCAATAGGTCAGGACTGTTTTGGTTATTAACTGAGGAATCAGAAGAGTAAATATGGGACGTTCTGGAGGTTCTAGCTGCTTGGTGAAGATTTGGAGTTTATGTCAATTGAGCATTTAGCCGCTTTTGTCATCATTCCCTTCTTACATCAAGGAAAATTGCCGATTCAGTTTTGATGTGATGCTGTTAGTTTCGATTGTTTGTAATTGTAACCACAAGCCGAGCCTCAACATCGCTTCTTCTTCTTCTTCTTTTTTTCCGTTTTATGCAGATTGCAACTCTTGCCTTTGGGGTTGCATACTGCCCTCTATTTTTCCAGAGGCATTGTTGCATCTATGAGTTGCAATATTTGAAAATAAAAGTAGTTAATAATATAATACAATACATAAAAAAACTTACTTTTTGTTCTGTCTGTTGGACTTTACGTGTGTTAACATGTTTGTAGCCTGACTTTTTTATAATTTTGTAATTAAAACATAAAACATGTAACTTTAATATATATTATTTTAAAATCCCATTCATTTAAACTGTTTAGCCAAGTCTTTATAAGTCTTTATAATGCTTTTAACGTCTAAAGTTCAATGACAACTAGGCTAGGATTGTGTGCTTTAATGAATGAAGAACAGCAGCTAGTGGACCTAGTTTGTTTGTTTTTATGTATTATTAAAGTTTTTTCAAAGTGGGACATTTTGCATTTCAAAGAAATTGACTTTTTGTCACTTTTTCTACATCACCTCAAACATAGCACTTAAATGTTCTTTGCGACATAGACTGATATTTGGTTTATTTATGTTGAAACATTAATACAAGTATATAAAGTATAAAATAAAGTAAATCTAATGTTGACATACTGTACTGGTAAATTCATATTTGTAACCCGTGCTCACAAACACAACTGGTACAAATTGAATATCCACGCTCACCAGTTTGAAATTGCCAATTCATGTTGAGGTTAGATTTCACATTTTGTTGTCCTTGAAAATCTTTTTTTTCTGTAGGCTTACTTTTCCTCTCAACCCCCCCCCCCCCCCTTACCTTTGCTGTTTAATCCCTTTTCCCCCTTCATCTCCTCTGTACGCACTCTCTCTCTTACCGTCTTTATTAGTAGTGGAATTATTCACTTGGCTTGCACCTCAGTTTGAATAAATTGAGTGTTGAACTATTGGAGAGAGGGGATTTTTGGCAGGCATACATTTGTGTCTGAGTATGCGTGTGTGTTACGTGTGTGTTGCGTTAACAAAGAGACAGCATCGAGAGACGACTAATCCCAGTGGAATAGCCCACTCATGTTCTGTTTGAGAGCGGCGTAATTAAAGGAGTGCACCTCTCCGAAGTCACCTATTTCAATACAAAACACTGCTTTACACACACAGGCAGCCAGAAACATGCACACGCGCACACACACACACACACACACACACACAGTGCCTTCTTACCCAGGCAAAACTCACTCTGTGTATAATTACATTCCGGTTCTAATTTATCCCTGGGAATATATCAAAACCTGAGGACGAGAAGGGGGGGAGGGAAGGAGAGAAAGAGAGCGCCATGGTAGCAGTGAGGTTCAGAGAGATCATAAGGTCAAGAGAATGTAAGAAAATAGATGATAAAATGATTTAAGTATTGTTTTATTGCTAGATTCCCAAACATGCTCTGTCCGTCTGTTGGCCCCCTTCCATCCCATCTTCTTTTTTCCACCACTGCTGAGTGTTAAAACTTCTTATAGTTCTTTTTTCCGCGGAATTTCTAGTATTTTTGGCATTTTACCAAACAAATTGAAGATGTGCTAAAAAAAAAAAAAACAGGACCTACACAGTTGATTATTGTGCTGTTTCACAGACAGAAAGAAAAATGTTGTCTCCAGTTTGTTTGTGCATGACAGACAGGGACATCTTGGGTAAAGAATGGAAGCTGGAGAGGACGCCTCTCTTGATCTGGGAAGATGCACATGTGTTTCTGTGGGCTCACTGTATGTGGCTGCAGCAGAGTATATAAACATTGATTGAATGGAAACTATGTGCACACACACTAACACACATCTTCAGTGTTGACATCTATCATGTCTGCCCTGTCTGTCCACGTTTGATGAGGTTACACCCCAGTCCAGCCCCAAGCCTTCCCCTTTTCCCTGTCCCTGCTTGATGAGGTCACTCCTTTCACTCTGTGATGAGGTGCGGTCCAGCCAACCTTCAATCTGACCACTGACAGGATGGTGACCGCAACTGACCCAGTCCCGTGTAGCCAGAGGAAACTTCTTGGGCATTGCACCCCAGCATTGCACCCCAATGCCCAAACTGACCTAATGTGTGTGTGAGTGTGCATATCTTTCTGTGAAAAGACAACCTCCTCTCCTCTTTGTAATCAAATGAACTTGAGGCAAGTTGTTCTAGACACCGTAGATAAATACATTTTAGGGTTTGGTGTTTGGACGGATATATAGGCGATTGGCTGAGTACATAGCCGGTTACTATTTTTGTGCAATTTCTGGGGGAGATTTTTGTGATTTTATTTAGCTGATTAAATGGTCTGCCTCCAAAAAGTGAGTGAGTGTCGCTGCTCAGCGGAGACCAAACCAAGGGGGTTAGGTGAGTTTTTATTTTGTTTGAATAAAGTGTCACACTCAAACACACACACACACACACCTGCTAGAATATATCAGCAAAAAATGTTGGGCTGTATCATTTTAAAATATCTAAAACAGTTAACAATACATACATATTTCTGAATGGAGCCTGAAATGAGGTGTACATACTTATTGGTGCCTGTGTCTAAGTCTAAATTAACTTAAATGTAACAGTCAAATAATTATGATAAAATAAAATAATGTGAAAGTTTAGAAGAGGTTATTGTTCCCTTTTTATAAACACCAAGGTCACCTTCTCCGTATGAATGTCTTTCTCACCCTCTTTTTGTCACCTTATTATGCACACATCTCTCTCTTTCTCTTTCTCTCTCTCTCTCTCCCTCTCTCTCTCTCTTTCCCTCTCTGTATAGTATCTGTCTGTATCTCTGTCTGTGGCACACACCTCTGTCTTCCTAGCTGTGTATCCTGCCTGACCTTTGTACGGAATAACAGGGCAGTCACGTGGCTCTCTGTTCTAAAGAAATCACAACATACATCCCCTAAGATTATAAACATTACATCCCCTAAGCATCTGAGCGCACGTGGGAATGTGTATGTGTGTCAGGTCCTTAGTCTGTGTGGTTAAATAATGTTTGAATTCATTAGTGTTTTTTTATCTTCTTTTTTCCTTTTGAGACTGCACACACACCACCACACAAATCACATCTGTTACACTGCACTGTGTACAG
>CALSCE010009344.1:18912104-18917583 GCA_943593645.1 Bovichtus variegatus | reverse complement strand
ACACACACACACACACACACACACACACACACACACACACACACACATACTGTGTCATGGTCATTCTGTTCACAGATGGGCCAGCAACACATGAGCGAGTCACTGAGCATCAGAAAGACACCCACGATCTCCCTACTTTTACACACTCACACACACACACACTTTATCACATACACAATGTGAGCATGTGTGTGTGTGCTGGTGCTGCTTACATGTAGTGACAGGAGCGTGAAATAGGTCAGGTAGAATCACATAGGTTAATACTCTTCCCCTTTATTCTCTCCTTTTACTGTGTACGCATGTATAAATATTTATGACCTGAGCTATTTATTTTGTTGATGTGTAAGTACCTATGGTTTCGAATGCTTAAAATGAAAGGTTCCTTTAAATAATCTGAGTCAGCTAGAGATTAAATTTGATATTAACTCCCATTTTATACACATTTAGTACTGTACCAATACCACGTGTCTATTTTACATTTTCTCTTGTAAGATTTACTTGCATTGTTTAGAATAAAAAAATGCTGTTGATTCTGCACAAATGATTGTGTGCAGAATTTAAGATGCCTTTAAGCCTAAATTTAATCTTCTGAAATGTGTAAAGACATGAAAAAATATCCGATTACCTTGCCATAAAGTATAATGTAATAAAACAGAATCTCCCTTTGTAATCCCGAAGAGTTTTAGTGTCCTGGTTAACGCAAGTGGCAGCCTGGAGGTGATTTCTGCTAAATCAAATAGCCTTTTACTGTTAAGCTAAAATATTTGATAGTGATTTATCTCTAAAATTGGTAAACTTAGGTTTTCTTTCTAAAATAGATACTCATGTAATTGAGGACGTAAAGCTAAATAATTAAGTTACTTCACCCTTCCAATGTTAGCTGAATCTCCCTTTTTTTCTTTCGCTTTAATAATCTCTTCATTTACTTTATGTGTTATGTTAGCCCGTGGAGGGACGCACAATTCACGTAACAGCTTGTATGTAACTGGAAAAGGCAGGGAAGTGGATTCAAACCTACAACATCACGTATACATGGGACTGGGTGTACCCTAGTCCGGTGTGACACTAGGACACCCCCCCAATAAAAAAGCAGTATTAAGTGTTGCCTGTCTATATAGCATTGTGACACCGCAACCAAAGCCAATAAGTGTCTGAAGCAGCAGCCGCAGCAGCAAGATATCGATTCCTCCTATTCACCAGAGTGGAACTAAAACCTACATATTACACACCCTGGCCCTCCACCTCTCACTGAGCCAACTCAGCTCTGTGGATGAGGGAGGGGTGGCTGTCAGACGAGTGATTGGTCTGTCTACCTGTCTGCCTACGTGGCCCTCACCTAAACAGCAACCCACAGCGGGACAACATCACACACACATAGGTACACACAAATGTCTGTGCGGCGTGTGTTTGTGTGGTAAACATGTGTCTATCAGTTAGTGACACATACCAACATCCTCTCTGTTTACTGATACACAACGTCTGAGACAACACACACACAGGAATGTGGTAATGACATGAAGAATCCAGCAAAACCAAAAACAACCTTAAATGAAAAGAAAGAAGATTATTTTTATTTATTGCTTAAAGAGCTCCCGTGGTGTGAAAAATTTGACATGTTTTTGCCGTGAAAATATTAGTCAGTGTCTTGACTAGACGATGTAAAATAATTAATCTTTTTCATTTGTAGCTTGTTTCAAAACTAAATATTAAATGATTTGCCCCTCTTTAGGCTCATAGTGGAATAACCAAGCATAATTATTTTTGACTATCTGTCATTATGCAAAAAACATTCAAATGCTCAAAATGCAAAGCACAGGGAGGCCTCAAGCGTAGCCAGCAGGCATCTCCTATGCATTATTTTAGAAGGATCACTTTATTACCAGTTGTGTTCTGACATCTGTTCTCTACTCTGAATTGGTTTCTTTCTTTTTTTTTTTATATTTTGTCCGCCTGTAATAAAGTGTTTTCTTTCCAACAGCCATTCTCCCCTGATCGTTTTGTTTAAATGTAGGCCACCCAGCCACTTATATTATAAACCCTTCCTGTTGTCCTCCTCTATGACGTCAGTTACAAGTACTCCGTGTTATTTAATAATACATTTTTTTTTTTTGCAATGGATGATTTTGATTCTGTTGCCCGCGGTGACCTTATCACCCCGGCGACAGCTCCTCCCCTGACGACAGTGCTGGGTTTGATTGACAGGTAGCAGTCCCTCCTCCGGTGCTTTTACTTTTATATTCCCTCAGTCTGAAAGCCTTTTTGCAAGGCTAAAACTGGTAAAACTCCTCTGACGTTACACACAGCCGGGGTGTGCTTCAATTAGCAGCTTGACGCATCCGCCCCATCTGCGCACAGACAGATGTATTTGACAGAAATTTGTTAACACATTCCGGGACAAAAGTCTTGTGCACGGGTTTAAAGTCACCGCGCGTCCTCTGTGCATCTGTATGTCTGGCTGACAGCTGTCTGTCTGTCCGCCTGTCGGTGCTCTCAGCATGTCGGCCTGTGTGTCAGTCTGTCTTTCTACCTGTCTCTGTCCTGCCAGTGCTAAGTAGTTGCATACTCGTATAACCGTTTCCGTATTCTGCAGCTGTTTGTTATATCTCCTGCGGGCATACAGACAAACAAAAAGTGTGTATTGAATGCATGTGTTGTGTGCGCATTAACTCCATTTGTAACACATGAAATATTCTCCAATACATTTGCGTCACACTACATTCATTTTATTATTAACTTTTTTGTTTTGTTTTTCTTTATGCTTCTGAAAACATTTTCATCGGTTTTCTTTTTTTCTTTTTTTTACCATGTCAGTGTCTGCTGTTGTTAAAAAAAAAATCTCTCTATTTTGTCGAGTTTTATTACATTATTTGCACTATTTTAATGTCCCTGATCAAATGATGTGTGTTCTCTTTATATTTATATATGTTTTAAAATATCTTTTTTTGGTCTTTTAACAGATTTTGTATATTTTACTTGATAGTAAAATAGTTTGGTAGTTATTCAAACAACCCCGAGAAGCATTAGAAAGGCCATGTCTCAGCTGTTCTTTTCCATCTGCTGTTTCTTTATCTTTTTCTATTACACTGGCTGCATTTTCACCCTTCTTTGTCTCACTTTGTCCCTGCTTACAGAATGAACTTATCGAAGGGGCCATTGGTGAACAGCAGCAGTGACGATAACTCCAAGTCAAACTATAGTAAATGCGGCGCTGGCGCCTGGAGGATGCACCAGAGCTACGATCCACTAGAGGCCAACCACATGAGAGACGCACATGCCCTCTACAACCCCAGGTAAGACGGAATGACGAGCAAACCAAAGACACACAAAGAGAAAGGGAAAGAGCAAAAAACGTAAAAGAAGAGGAATCTATGAATCTCTTAGGTTCAGTTTTACACAAAAGCCACACTTGACCTCTATAAACCTCAGATGAAAGAGAAAGAAAAGGCAAGCACTTTGAGACATCAAAAGCCAGTGTTTTTAGTGGTCCGTCTGTGTGTGTATGTGTGTGAGAGAGAGACAGAGCTGAGATGTTTTCTCTACGATCTATTAAAGCATGAGGATTTGTGTCATTTCTTTATTTTCATTGATTTATTTCCTAAGTCAGATATTTATTTTTTTCCTTATTCCCTGTAAGCAGGCTATATGTTGAAGTTTGAAGTTCGAAGTATATTTTACATTTTCTGCTGCATACAAGTTTTTATTAGACCCGTATTTAAAATAAGCTGCTCTGCTTTTGGGTCAGCACGTGTTAAACGCAAAATGGCTATATGCAATAAACTGATTTACCTCCTTAAAAGCATTAACAAAGCCGGTTCAGCAGTCTGTATTTTACCTCATTTTAGTTTTTCTCAGTTTTAAAAAATCCCCCACTATGAGTTCCTGGAATGACTTCTAAGATTCCTGTTATTACAAACCCTTATCAATTATTCCTGATACTCAATGTCCAAAGGCAAATTATTATTTTTTGTAAGTATGTACTAATACTGCTACGCATTTCTTCTCTTACCTTTAGCACTGTCTTTGTTTTGTAATATTTTTACAGTATACAGTATATGGGGCATCACAAGAAAGCGGGATTCAACTTCTGGCTCAAGGACACTTCAGTAGTGTAAATGCGCCGCAGCACAGAGGCATTAAATCATATCATTTGGTTGAAGGACAGTCACTATTACCATTATAGTAATCCCCCATGCCATCTGTATGTGCAGTAAAGCATGAAAAGCTTTAACAAAAGTGAAATTTTACTTTAAAGTTCTCCAGTGTGTTTTTTGAGGCAGGTGAAACCGAGGGCTCCCACGGTCCATTTTTAGAACATAAACTGTAAATATGCTGCTTGTTTCATGTTGAAACAAAGCAAATGTGTGACGCATGAAACGCAGACGCATTTTCTCTCTCTTCGTCTTCATCCTCCCTCCCTGCCACTTGTTCTCTCTGTCTTTTAATCATTCTAACTTTCTCTGGATACGAGATAGAGTCGCATGCCCAGATTGCAAAACTGTAATTGTAAGTATTTGTTTTGTACATAATGAGCATAATGCAGGCGTATCGCACATATGCTTGTATTCTATTCTATTTTTTCTCACCTGAGATTGTTATGACAAAGCACTGCCAATGATTTTAAATTACTTTAAAAGAGATGCCATTGTTGCAAAAAGTGCTGAGATAAGCTTTCCAAAAAACTTCTGATGTTATTTGTTTGTGACCAAACAGCATTATGCTGCATGATCTCACCAACTGACATGATTACCTTAATGAACATTACCTTCATGAATTTTGTTGTATTATTGCAACCTGTTAGAACGCTATTGATTAGTGCATTGTTAGGTTTTGCAGACCCTCATCATTTGTGTGTGTGTGAGAGGGTGTGTGTGTGTGCGTGTTTGTTTGTGTGCACTGTAGACTGTGAAGTCTTAGTCCAATAGGATTTCAGGGTTAGCCTGGGTCAAGCCAATTAGAGGTCTGGCAAGCCTTTCTCACGCAGACTCTCAGCCAATCACCAAGAGGAGTGTTACTAGCACAATGTCAGTGTGTGTGTGTGTGTGTGTGTGTTGGCAAACAGGAAAGTCTGGTGATGAGAGGTGTAAAGGTTTGCCAGGGGCTAGGGAGTCACGCCATGGCTTCATGTCACACACTACATTCGCGCACACAGATAGACACACACTAAACTCTGCATCGGGTGACATTATATGTGCTGCATTGGTTCAGCGTTGGTCGGAATTAAAGTTTCAAAAAACTACAGTTGATATTGTAATTGCAAATTCAACTGCCAAAACTATGTCAGGCCTCAAATATGACACAACAACATTCCCAAAGTTGGCTGATTCTAATAACAACTAGAAGGGCACTCAGAGAGCGCAGACCTCCGCCAAGGCCAAATGCCTTTTCTCAAAATGTTAACGAAATGGAAAAATTAGTCGTAGCCGTTCCATAATTCGGACCTGCTCCAAAGTTTAATGGGTTCTTCCTTGGCCCATGCTAC
>CALSCE010009344.1:18891358-18907094 GCA_943593645.1 Bovichtus variegatus | reverse complement strand
GTGTGTGTGTGTGTGTGTGTGTGTGTGTGTGTGTGTGTGTGTGTGTGGCGTTTAAGGTGGTGTGTGTGACACGGTGTGGATGCACGAGAAAGAGAGAGAAGCAGTGCGAGTGTGTTTGTGTGTGAGAAGTAGAAATGACGAGAGAGAGAGAGATTGAGACCCAAAGAGTGAAGGAAAGAGAGGGTGAGAGAGAGCTCAGTAGGAGGGAGAGTGGTTTAGATTGACTGTCGCTGCGTGAGTTTTTATTTTTTATTTTATTCATTTTTCTCCCTGAAAACAACTATAATCATCGACACACTGTGAGTCTATGGAGCTAAACTCAAACGCACAGCAACACACAGATTATTTTTCTCTCTCTGTTTCTCTGCCTTTGAACAATGCACACACCTTCCACAATGCACAAATAAAAACACAGATTCAATTACTACTTACCGAGAAAACGGCACACAGAGTGACACACACAAGGAGCATTTTATTCGTATGCATTTTTTTGCTTTAGTTTGTTTTTTATCTGCTCCGGTCCAATTCTTATGACCAATTCTATAGAAAATGTGATAGTTCTTTAAACACAGCTGTGACCTACTCATTTTTAACCTATGTGTGCAGCTATCAAGTCAAGTTTACGAGTGTGTTTGTGTGTGTGTGTGTGTGTGTGTGTGTGTGTGTGTGTTTTTGTGTGCACACTCACCAGTGCATGTATCGAACTAACAAGCTGACAAGCAGTTCAACAACCCTCCACAGATAGGAGTGCGTTGAAAAGGCAGTAGAATAGAGAGACAAATAGAGCAAAGAAAGAAAAATAAACAGAGGAGTGTGAGGGCTGAAAAAGCAATTCAGTCTATTGATGAAATCGTCCTATTCATTTGACTATGGAAATGTAAATGCATTTTTTGCTCCTATTCCCCTTCTTACCCTATTCTTTAATTCAATGTATTTTCTTTTCTGTCTTCCATCCTCCCTTCACTTTCCCCCCCACCCAAAGCACTGCCGGTATCATCTAGATAGAATTGTGTAAGGTTTTCTCTCTCTCTTTTTTTTTTTTTTTACTTCTTCTTTTTGCTTATTGGACTGTGTATTCTTATCAGCATCGAGAGCACAATGCTTGGTGTGATAGAAAGGTATTAGCCAACCCATGGTAGCTACATTGTCAGCACTTCTTCCTTCTCTGTCTCTATTGCCACCACTTCTCTTTCCTCTCTGCACCCCCCCCCCTCTCCTCTTATTCTTCTTTGCTCATTTTTATCACCTTTTCCATGGGAATATGGTTTTAAAAAAATATTGTTAAGGCAGTGAGATGCTTCATTCCGCTACACCTACATCCACTGAAGTTTATCACGCTGTAGTCAAATGCATGTATTTAAAAAGCAGCTTTCATTTGTAAGGATGATATTTACGCTCTAAATGTTTGCATCTTAGCTGCACAGTTTTATATCGTGATTCTCTTTTCGACAAAGTTCTATATTTTCAATCATATTTTGGTTGTTTTGGACCATTTGTATTTGGTAACAGTTTCACTCGACGATGTAGTTGCTGAGATGTAGGTACGTGGACAGAAGAGTCCAGCAGGTCAAGCAAAATGAACGATCATGATACAACGTGTGATATCGAAACCTCTGAATCGGTAGAGAAAGGTAAATGTTAAAATGACAGCCAGACTGTAACCGCAGTAGACCTCTATTCAGCTCGCAGCTACTTACGCTGCTTTTCTTCTCTAACCTGGGGCGGGACAAAAACAGTTTGGAGTTGTTTGAGGATCAGTTTGTGTTTATGGCTGCCATCTAGCGAGGCAGTCGTACAAAGATTGTATGTAATAAAAGGGTGCAAGTGCACACAGAAACTAAAGGAGCACACAGCGAGCAGCACAGAGACACAGAGTGAGGCAGAGAGTAGTTGCTCTAATACGATGATTGTATGTTTGTCCCTGCCAGTTGTCAGGGCGCTGCAACAGCCCACCGCTCTAATGACAGCTTGTCATACTAAAAATTGCCCACTGTGCTTCAAAAGACACAGGAAAAAAAAAAAGAGATTCTTCTTCTTCTTTTCTTTTTCCTTTCTTTCTTTTTTTTTTTTTAGAAATCTTTCTATTCTTTCCGTTGCTCTCTCTCCACGCTTTCGCGAGTCACTGTGCCTTCAAAAAGTGAGAAAAGAAAAAAGAAAAAAAGAAATGGGAACGAAGAGACAGAGAAAATGACAGGGATCGAGGTGGAAATGGAGACAAAGGAAAGTGGTAATCTTTGGGTGTGTGTGTTCTCCCTCAGTAAGGGACAGGTAAATAGGCCTGCTGAATATTTGATGTCTGCAGGAACTAAACAGCCACTTTTGTCCCCTTTGCTCTGGCTGTTTGTGAAACAGTCTCATATCTAGTTTGTGTCACAAACAATGTTTGTGTGGTCAATTTTACCATAGGCACTAATCCTGAAATGTAGACCTCGGTCGGTCCTCACTGTAATAAACTCACAGTGATCTACTATAACGTTATTTATTTCAAAGAGCTTGAAAGAAAAACTTACATTTTGGAAGAGAGTATCCATCAGTTAGCCTTCATGTGATGCTTTACATGTGAAACTAAAATGTATTTATATTAATAAAAGCATGCTTCGACTTTGGTACGTGAATAACATGCTAGAATATGGTGCTATTCCCCTGCAGTGCATCAACATGTACAGACCAGCAGGAAGAAAATCAAACTTAAAACCCTTCTTCTGTAACAGAATTAAACAAAACAGCTAATACTAAAATCTGATCACTGCTCTTCTTTGTGTCTTACTGAAATCGTCTCATAACACACTGCTCACGTCTTTGAGCCCCTTGTGAAAATACAATAAGAAAAAGGAAACACACTCAAGCCCTTTCCTCTTTATATAAACCTCTTTAAACACCTTAAACATAAAGAAATGATAAAAAAAAAGAAACCTTCCCTCTCTCTCCACACTCATCTGAAGAGCAGACAGGCACAATAAGACTGCTCTTTCAGCACTGAGCCATCGTTACATAGCTCCATAATTATACTGATAACATACATACATAAATGCATTCAACCTCTCGCTCGGCACAGCGCACTAGCTGTGATTTCTTAATCTTCTTTCCTCTTCTCCTCTGCACGCATGTCTTCTTTTTTATTCTTTTTATTCCTCCCCCTCCGACTGCCATTATTTTTCATTTATAAGCAGCGAGAGAGAGAGACGGAGCAAAGAGGAGGAATGGAAAGGGAGAAGGAAAGAGAGATAGATGAGAATTTGAGAGAGAGAAAGAGGAAAAAAGCGCCTGAGATCTTTTGGCACTTAAACTCTTTCACTTAATGGTACTCAGAGGGATTGACGGTCGAAGGGAGGGGGCACAAAAGAGCATAAAGAGTGAAAAAGGAGAGATTAAATCATCACCATCACATCATCTACTTAAATGGCTCTACTCTCTTTTTCTGTCACCACTGTATTTTCTCTCCCTCCGCTAGAACATAGGCAACCCTGTGCGACCTATCATCATCCCATCACTCTTTCAAACATTTACCTTTATTTCTTCCTTGCTTATTCAAGCACCCTATATGTGTTTCTCCATCCCTTCTTTCCTCTTTCTGGATTTGTGTCCGAATCTTTCTTACCGTCCCCCTTAATTCCAAACCGAAAGCCTACCTTAGCATCAGATAAACAGATTTATAGACATTGGTGAATACCACAAAGCCACGATTAATGGAGTCTCCAAATTAGAAGAACTTACGGGGAGGGGAGGGGAGAAGCGGTGGTCGGAATAAAATATATGATGAAAAAGGGGGGGAGGCCAAAGTATGGTACATTATAAATGTCATGTCATTTTATGAAAGGAAAAATTGACTTTAAAGGAAAGCACTGACTGTTTCTAGAAAACAATATTCACACAGTACCTGTGTAGGTTTGGTTGAAGAAAGCGGACGGCTTTGTCTCATCCGGCTGCTCATCAGACACATTAAAGCACATTAAAAACCAAACAGTTCTGAAAATGCTCTCTGTCATTTGGCTATCAGCATTCAGTACATCCGACTCCTCTCTCTCTCTCGCTCTCTCACACTTTCTCCCTTCTGTCTGTCTGTCTGCTTTGCCTGTCTGTCTTTCTGCCTACCTGTTTTCCTGTCTATATCCATTCCCCATTCCCCCACCCTTCCCTCCCCCGAGCGGCTCTCCATTCTCCGTCGAGGCGCTGTCTGTGTTTTATGGGTCCCTGTAGAACAGGGATCTTTTACAGGCCGACTGGACTTTAGAAGCTCCTCGTTTAGCAGCATCCTGCCTTAATTAAAAACCCCTTTTGTGCTTTCTGCCTTTAACAATGAAAAGCGAGAGAAGGGAGGGAGGGCAGGGTTAGAGGGAAAGAGAGTGGTAATGCAAAGAGGAAGAGAAAAAAAGAGAGTGGGCAGGGATAGAGGAAGAGAGAGAGAGAGATGGCAGTGAATAGGAAGTGATAGGGACACAGGCAGATAGATACTAAGGTAGACAAAGGGAGGGATGGAGAGATACGGACAGAGAGAAAATAGCTGTTAATTACAACTGCCATTAACAAGACACCAGTCAGCCTCCTTAGGGAGAGGAAGAAGGGAAAGAGAGAGAGGGAGAAAGCAAGGGAAGCAGAGTTGAGGAAGGCAGAGACAGCGGAGAAGAACAAGAGATAAGGAGAGGAATACAGTAATACTTCGGCACTGATTAGCACAGATTTTTGTCTTGTTTTTTTTAAACCCAGTTTTGTATTGCACGGCTTCCCCTAACTTCTTAAACAGTATCTGTCGGTATGTGCTTGAAAATGACTGCGTACGAATCTGTGTGTGTATGTGAGCATCATGTATGTGTGAGGCTGTCTTTGGGATGATTGAGCAGCAGAGAGGCTGCTTACTGATTACCTTCATGTAGAACAAGCTGCTATTGACTGGAAAGTGACGGATGACCGTCGTCCCCCGAGCATGTGTATGTGTTTGTGTGACTGTGTGGTACTATAGGTGCTTCTCCGCTGCTCCATTTTACACGCAGTTCTCCTAATGAACCACAATCTATTTCGTTTTCAAATTGAACTAATTTACTCTCGTTTTTCGCCTCGTCCCTTCTTTCTCCATCTGCAAAGCTCTCTTTTTTTTTTTTCTTAAGAAAAGAATAACAAATGTGATGGATGGATTGTGTGTGAACATGTATGTGTGTCATTTATACAACTTGCCCGGCTCAGTGAAAAAATACAAATCCATCATTGAAAGTGACAGCGTAATACAACAACATTAGAACAAATGATTGCTATAATTGGACTTTCAAACATTGCCTTCCGTGTATCTATTTTTCTTCTCCTCTAGCTCTGCCTTTCCTATAACCCTTCCCTCTGTTGGTGTTCTCTCTTTTCTTTATAAGTATCCATCACTTTTCTGACATTTTACACATGACATTTTCTTGTAATACTTTCTTCTTCTTCTTTTTCTTCTATGTATTCCTTTCTCATTCCCTCAGGCTTCTCTGCAGAATGTCCAGTAAGGAGCGCCACCTTGAGTCCAACTGTCCGTCCTCTTATATAAAGACTGAGCCGTCTAGTCCTGCCTCCCTGACTGACAGCCTAAACCATCACTCCCCTGGTGGCTCCAGTGACGCCTCAGGTTCCTATTCGTCCACGATGAACGGCCACCCCAACGGCTTAGACTCCCCGAGCCTGTACGGCTCCAACGCAGGGTCCCTGGGTCCTGCTGGCGGCCCCGGATCAAAGCGCTACGAGGACTGTTCGTCAACTATTGGGGAAGATTCACAGATTAAGTGCGAGTACATGTTGAATTCGATGCCCAAAAGGCTGTGTCTGGTGTGCGGGGACATTGCATCAGGGTACCACTATGGAGTGGCATCCTGTGAGGCCTGCAAGGCCTTCTTCAAACGCACCATCCAAGGTTGGCTTCTATTTCGACTTTCTGTCTATAATTATCTCTCTATGTTTGTCAGTCTACATTTTTTTCTCTGTGTCTGTATAGATTAATATTTGTTCAAAACTGTAGACATAACAATAAGCTGTGATCTATTTGGCGTTAAATCCACTTGATGACAGAAGATTGTTTGTGGTTCCTTTTAATTTGATTTCTTCCAAATATGCATTTATGAAGTGTATGAAAGGGCGTAAATACATCATAACAAGCGAACCCATTACAGGGTTGGCTGAGCAGGATGCACGGTCAGAAGTTAAAGGTGAAGAGTGTTTTTTCATTCTGAACTAAATGGGCTCCTAAAAAAAAAAAAAACGCTTTAGCGCAATATTGCACACACATAGCACCTAAAACATTTCAAAAATGAAATACAACACACAAAATGCACTCTATCACACATGCACATACACTTGAGCCATTATAGCAGATCCAGGACCTATGATAAAAGCCCCAAGCCAGATGTGAACCCAGATTTTTATGTGGTTCATGTTTCTGCTAAGTGAGCCACCAGGACACCCACCGCAATCTATTTTTCTCTCTCCTTCACCATTTCTCTTTCCGTCTCGCATGCACCTACACTTGCATAAAAGCATTCAATCAGGTCCATGCATACACACCAACTCCCAGACACGCCCTCCTTTCACCCTCAACCTTGGCCTCTTCTTCATCAACAGCAAAGAGTAATTTCCAGTTTGTGTTTGCGTTCCCAGATCTAGCTGCTTATGCTTTACAGGAGAGAGTTAGCTATAAGCCTGTTGTCTATGAGATAACATAGTATCAGAGGAAGGTCAGAGGTTATGTCTGGAGGTCAGGAGTTCAGGTTAGGGGTTAGAGGAGAGAAGGGGTAGAGCAGTAATCCGCATGATGAGAAGAGTACCAGGAATTAGGCTCAGTAATCCTTTGCTCATCTCTTGTTAGAGCTAGAAGTAGTCCAGGATGGGTACAGGTATTTCGGCCATCCCCTCCATTTTTGTGGATATTCAATTCATACTCAACTCTCAGCGTGATCAATGGTATATCCTTCATTCACCCTTGCAAGCACAGGACAGGTCATTCTTACAGACAACCAATTAGCCAGAAAGCAATCCAGTAAATCAACCATTTGTTCATTAATCCACCCAGTTCAACAGCTAACGCAACCATCCTAAATCAGCCAATATATAGGGTGCGTAGAATTACACAATTATAGCTCTTGATTGACAAATAAATTGGGTTTAATGATGATTTTTACATTTCTTTCCACATAAAAGCACAATTGAGGAAGATACATACTAGATTCTTTACTTCTATAATAAAAAACACTATAGGTAAAAAATGCCAATATTCTGTACTTATGTGAGTGCAAAGAATTCCCATAAAAGCACCAAAACCAACAGTGTGTTAATCCGTCTCGCAAAACTTTCCGTATATATCACAGCCTGTCTATGGCACTCAGCCAAAAGTCCATTTGTTCCTACTGAAGACTTTCTTCTTCAAAAACAGATCATGAATATATTTATTAAAAAGAGGCTAAGCACAGTAGGTTGTTGGCTACATATATGTTTAGCCACTTCTTTGGTGCGCTAGCAAGTTTTTATAGCAGCAGGATGATATAAGAAAAGTATCGCGTCGTGTCGCCCAGTGTGACAATGTGGCTCACTAATGTGATTTTAATAGTTTTTGGACAACAATGGCGGTCTCTGGCACAGATGAATAATAACAGGGATTTGATGGCAAGAAGAAAAATAAATAATTCAATCAGACTCTGATAACCCATTCAACATAGATCCCTGAAGCACTTTTAACTATGGAAAATCAGGGAAAAATCAACAAATGTTATATTAGGACCACCATGTTGGTTAACCCAGTCAGATAGTTGGTCAACAAGTGATAAACATTTGAAGACTTTTTGGTTGAGACATAATCTTTAATGATTTGAGTTTTTTTAAAGTATCTAATAGGCCTCATTCAGCTGGACCGCTCTCTTGTCAGTCAGATATAACTGCAATAACCAAGCTACCAGTCAGCCAGCCAGCCGTCATCGATCCATTGAGTCAGTCAGTCCGTCAGTCATATCAGACAGAATTCATCTATCTGCCTTTCCATCCATCCACCTATCTGTCGCTGCTTTCTTTTGCCTCCGATAAGCAGCTTTCCCAGTAAAGCCCCAGAGAGAGAGAGCGAGACAGGGTTGTGTGGGGGGGGTGGAAGTCTTACATCCACTATATGGTCACCACTACCTAGAGATGACCTGTATGTGTTTATTATGGGATGAGATCAGGACACAGTACAATCCTGACAAAGAGATTGGAACACACACACACGTACGGAGATAAAGGCAGAGTCACGCACACACAAACACAAATTCTTAGAAGCACATCCACACATAGACACCAACACACCTCAATAGACAGCCACACACGTGACCTTGTGTGTATAGGTTTAACCTTTAATTCATCCGGCATCGCTGTAGTGTATAATAGTTGACCAATTCCTCATGTCTCATTTCATTGTGAGGGTTTGTTAAAGGTTACATAGGTGAGA
Source organism: Bovichtus variegatus (assembly GCA_943593645.1). Lineage (NCBI taxonomy): Eukaryota > Metazoa > Chordata > Actinopteri > Perciformes > Bovichtidae > Bovichtus > Bovichtus variegatus. Next base: position 18,898,666 of record CALSCE010009344.1, on the reverse strand, counting down.
ATACAGTAACCGATTAAATACCAAGAGCCCAGCAAATGTATAGATATGATGCCATGTTGACATAAGAGAGCTCTTAAGAGTATGACCTTGAATAGATTTAAAGCAATTCCCGTCCCCTATCTCTCTCGCTTCCTCATCTTTACTGTATACGTAATCTTCCCATCTCTTATTGTTGATATGTTGCAGCTCAGGCAGGCCAGAGTGAAAGGTTATGGGTCAAAACTTTGCAAAGCTAGTCACAGGACTTTTGTCACAAAAGGTTGTGACAAAATACAACAGTTATGTGAGCAAAAGGGTGGGAAGCCACGTTAAAACTGGAGCCACCAGGTGGATATACTGGGAAATGAGCTGAAAGGGTATTCCTACTTGTTTAAAAATTCAGACATTCTAATACATTTCTTAATAGTGGAGTTGGATAAAACACAGCAATTCTTTTTGCATTATTGGTCAACATTAACATAAAATGTCCTGGATGTTCATTAGGAAATATCTAATTAGCTACTCACAATAATCTTACACCTGCAATTTTCCAAGCACGACTAGAATTTTCCATTAAAATCTGAAAATGCATTTTTACTAACACATTTTAGTATTTTTTTTTTTAGTTTTTTTTATCAATATTAGTGCTACAGTATTACTGTTAATGTTTGATTGGATGCATACTGAGCAGTCTTGGATCCAATGGAACAAATGGGTCATGACATTATCTTTGGCTACCAAACAAGCCAAACTCATCCACAGATAGTGTGGGTGTGTGTTACCCCGTGTGTCTGTGTGTGGGCTTGTGCTCATCCATGTAAATGAGCGCAGGTTTATGTGTGCGTCTGTGCACATATGCCTGTGTTTATGCACGGTTGTGTGTTAGTGTGTGTATCTTGGCTGGAAAGCAGGGCCAGCCTCAGATGGGCAGCGGTAGACATATTGGTATGTTTCAACCCATTAGCCAATAAAACCGCAGGTAATCACCAAAAAAACACCTCCAGCTGGACAGGGAGGAGACCATGGGGTGGGAGAGGAGAGGAGAGAAGAGGACAGGAAGTGTGTATACTAGTTTGGAAAAACAACAAGTTGAAACAAGGTATGAGAGAAAGAGGGTAGAAGGGGGAGGGTGGACTGGGCACATGGATGTAGGAAGGAATTAGTGGTATGTGTGTGTGCATGTGTGTGTCGCAGCATGGAGGAAGTGGCTCTGGCAGCTGCTGTTTCTGTGGCGTCAGTCCAGCGACACCTGACAACCTGCATCTATCACTCCCTTATTGAGAGAGAGGGATAAAGGGGAGTGAGGAGGAGGAGGGCAACGTGTGGGAGAGGAAGGGATAAGGCGTTGAAATGGGAAGATGAAGACAAGAGGGAAGAAGAAAGGTGGATGAGGGCAATTGAAGAAGAAGACGAGAAAGGCAAACAGTGCAGTGAGTTGTAGTTGAGACCATCAAATAAAGAGTTCTGTTCATACTGGCTTAAAGAAAATAAACTAATTATTGCATTTGTAAGGTCTTTTAAATATCTAAATACATAAGCCAAGGTACTAAGAAAAGAAAGGGAATGGGAGGGATATGTTGAATTAGAAAAAGTTAAATGTGTAATGTCAGGAGAGATAAAAACAAAGATGGCTCAAAGATTATTGCAGGCAAAAACACTGTCATTCATGTACACAGTCTGTACATTGGTGCTCAATTGTCATGCAGCAGGTCATACACACGCATCTCAAAGGAGATTGCAGGGGATTTAAGGCCCTCATATATCCTTCTCTCACACCAACACACACACGCACACACACACACACACACACACACTCACACACGTACATACAAACTCACACGTTATACATAGGATCCTCCAAGAACCCCTCTACTCTAAGCCCCCCTCAGTGCACAATAAGACACATAAAGATAGAAATAAAGACCGACACAGAGAGAGCTCTGACATTCTGATGTAAACCCTTCTTTTCTAATTTCTACCCTCTACCCCCTCTCTGAAGCAGGATGACGCATGTAGTACCTTTTATACAAATATGCTAGTATTAAAGTCCACTGTACTCTTAGTTTAGGTACTGATTTCTGTTGAGTTGAGGTACTGTACATTCAAATTTCACAAACAGTGTTATTTCTGTCATTGGTGTTCACTTAAATCAAGAAATAATGAGCATTATCAATATCGTTTATTGACGTCCACATCCATTGTAGCACTCAGCATGTGAAGATGTTAAAAAATGAAAATGTCTCAGTGAGAGGTTAAACACATTTAGCTTTAGTGCTACCAGCCCTATAAGTGTCTCTTTACTGCAGTTTTCCATTTAGCAGCGCTTGCCTGTTTAGCCTTGCACTAACAAGGCTTTTTACTGACCACCCATTAACCCACGCAGATTCTGTGTCATTAGCACATTTAGCCTCAGTGCTAGGTAAGTGTCCCTCTTAATTGCTGAATTAATCTGCACCTCCTGTATCATCAGCATGTAAAGGTTAGGTGTAAGCTAACTAGTCCTATTAGTAGTGTCCATTAGACTGTAAGGGTCCCCCCAGCATTCAGCATGTTTAGCCTTTACTTTAACTAAGAAGGCCGATTAATGAGAATCTTGTTACCCATTAAGAAGTGGTCGTGCATTTAGCCTTTTCCCAAGCTAACTAGCCTCCTTAATCAGCCCAGTAATGAGAAAACATCCTCTCTTCAGCAGCAGTCAATAGTAATCACTGTTTACTCTGTTTCAGTGGGAGATGCATTGGCTTGCTCGGGTACTGTAGTTGTCAGGTGGGCACGGGAGGAAGGGAACAAAGTGGTTTCTATTGGGCTTCACATCTCAACACAGTTCATAGATAAATACACATACCTGAACAAATAAACATGTTTGAGCAATTCTGCAATAGTCCTGACAAATCCATAACTGTGCTTTGCTTTCCACTTGGTGGAAGCGGATTACTAAACGGAGGAAATGAGCAGAACTGGAGGCACAGTGAAGCTGAAAATGAGAGAACAAAACAAAAGAATGAAACAAAGTGCAACAAAAGGAAAGGAAAACAGGTGGCACAGTATAGATGGTTGGAAATAGGTCTCATTAAAACATTTTAAAATAGTAGAGAAAGAGGGTGTAGCAATACAGAAGTAGGAAAATGTAGCAAAAGACGGATTAAGTGGGAAAGAAATAGTGAGGCTGTGGACAATTAAAGGTAAAAGTGGTATTATCCTCTAGCACACTTCAGGCGTTGTTGTTTTTTTGGTTAATAGACTTACATCGGCTAATAATCTTAGCCTCAGCTGTAGATCAGTGTTACTGTGAGTGAACTGCTGCTAGTCACGCAACCTCAGCTTGCTCTAGCCAAGTCGCAGGCACATATATACTCACGTAACACACTCGCAGACATACACAATTACACGGTTTTCTGTGTCAGTTGAAGTGATAACTTTATGGGTTAAATATCAATCACTGACACAATAAATCAACAACCTTACACTGAGGATAGAATATACATACACACAAATCATAAGGTATCAGATTGTCACTTTAAAATAATTTGGTTTAAGTGCTTGCTCTTTAATATATATAGACTCCATGCCATGTTAAAGTCAGTGGTCAAGACAAAAGTAGCTGAGTCAATTTTCATAAAGGTTTATTTTATTGTCTGTGTGTGTGTGTGTGTGTGTGTGTGTGTGTGTGTCTGTATGTCTGTCTACAACTTGAGATTGTTCTCTCCCTCTCTGTATCGATTAATCCAGACGTATAGCGTGTTTTTTCTCTTCGTCTTCGTGCTGCAGGATGTGTCTAAAAGGCTGTCTGCCCACCTGTCTGCTGAAGTATCCATCTAAAATGAAACCCTTTTTCTGTGTTCCTCCAACATGTCTACATACAGGCAACATAGAGTACAGCTGTCCAGCCACCAACGAGTGCGAGATCACCAAGAGGAGACGCAAGTCGTGCCAGGCCTGCCGCTTCATGAAGTGTCTGACTGTGGGCATGCTGAGGGAGGGTAAGGGAAAAGGTCTCTTCCTTATCTTTCTCTGTTAACTGTGCTACATGTAGCATTTTAAGGCCTATTACGAGATACTGATACACAGAGATACTGTTGTATTAAGCAAAAACATAAAAAAAAAAACTTCATGGCACATGGTGAAGTAAATGCAAAAACTATGGAAAAAAGAAGTCAAACCTGTTCATTATAGCTAAAGATTTAATGATTACATACAGAGGATCACTAACCCTTTTGGGCCGGGAAGCAATGGGTTTTATGGGAAATGTGGTCCTAAGTTTGAGGAACACAAGAACAACCAATGCCATAAATACAGACCAGCCGTCTATTTAAACATGGTGACATTGGTTTACGGTAAATATACGAAGATACACCAAAGTATGAGAGTGATTTATTGATGTTGAACAATGCTACATGTAACACTTCTAAACAATTGTTAATACTCCTTTTATATACATTATATTGTAATCTATTTCTATTGGCATCATGTCACTCCTGTTTGCCTTCCCCGTTTCGATCTTACCACTTTTAGTCTTTTTTGCATCCTCATGCGTGTTCACAGCTCTGTCTGTCCTCCTTTTTTTTTCTTCACCATCACTTAAGATTGATATACACTCTTCTCTTCTTTCACTTACACAAGTTGCATACAATAGTTTCTGAGGGCATGTGCACACACAAAGTCCCACATCCTTGTCCAACCTAAATGAAGTAAACATACAACATTACTGGATAATTGCAACACTCACACACAGCAGTTGTTCAGTGGTGAAGAAAAGGTAAAAAAAAAAACCAAGAGATATTATCTGCCCCCACAACACTTTGATTAAATACACTCACTCTCTCATTTTCACACTCCCACGTTGCCTCTGCCTCTTTCTCTCCCTCTTGTCTGCCAACCTCTGACCTTTCTACTCCCACTGCACTTCCAACGATGAAAAGAGGGAAAGGAGTGGCGAGGGATGAAGAGGAGGGCCGATGGAGAGAGAGAGAGGAATAGTGGGAGGGGGAAGGTGGGAGAAAGCTAGGGGGAGGGAGGGAAAGAGAGGCGATTGATTTATAGGAGCAGAGGAGAGGGACCAGGGGAGGATGAGAGGCAGGGGGAGGATGGTTGAATGAAGCAGAAAGTGTGTGAGAGAGAGAAAGGAGAAGAGAGGAGGGTCAAGGTTGTAATTGATGGGAGACCTGGCCTACGCCCCCTTCCTTACAGTGGTCAGGGAGCGTGCCTCTGCCGACGCCTGCCAGCCCTCCCTCCATCCATTCCTGTCTTCATCTCTCCCTCCAATGCTCCCACTCAGTATTACTGTACTGTGTCTGTTGCTTCTCTTATGCGCTTCATCCACACATGCTCCTCTTCACTCACGCACAGTTTGAGGTAGACAGTTGTAGTAAAAAAAACAAAAAAAACAGACATTTTGCTACTTCACATTCCTAATGTCACATTTCCCACCATGGCTAGAATGAAATAATAGAAATACAGCACGCATTTTATCAACAGAAATGATGACAAAAATTTAAAAAAGACTAATTTTCCACAAAAAATTTAAGATAAAAAGGACAAAGACCACATAAAAACATAACTTTGCAAGCCACGACGTGCTTGATAAAAGAATGTTGTCGTATTTTTTATCTACAACTACAGTAAAACTTTCAATGATCTAAATTCTATAATTGAGACTAAAATTAATATTGGTTGTAATGAAAAGGCTACAATTAAAATCAAATGAAAATGACAGCAAACAGCAAAATGGTGTAAAAGGGAATATAACATTAAAAAACCTGAGAGCTTCAGACACATAGACTCACACAAATATCTCAAATATCTGTATAATTTCCTCCAACAGCCCTAGTTTAATTTACCGCAAAAGCATGTTCATATCTGTCTCTCTCCTCTGTCTTTCTCCCTCCGTCTCTCTCTCTCTTTTGCACACACTCAGTTACACACACACACTCCCAACAAGCTGCTGTCGTAGCGTTTGTTCTCCCAGTTGATCTGACGTAGGCAGAACCCATGTCTCATCTCCTGTTTTGTCTCGCGTATGTGTGTGTGGCCACAAATACCCACACGCATGTGTAAGTGCATGTATTATTGGCAGTCTCACAGTTCACACAGCTCAGACTGCATCCTCCTGCTGCACACAGAAACCACATCGCCCTTGTCGATAAACTCCAAATAAAGCATAATTTTCAAGAGAATATATTTTAGTGATCATTTTCTTTTAACACGTTTAAATACATTTTTACCGAGCAGTAGACATGCTATTGATTTTTCCTCTTAAGGCTGTGGTTTGCACACTAAGCCAATAAGTGAGCAGAACTATGCTGCCTTTTGTTGCCGCTGCTTCCCTGCTCCACACACATATATCATGTACACACACACACACACACGCACACCCAGCTAGGCCTACATATATATACATCAACTTGACAGAACACAGCCACCTCATTTGTTGTGGTGGGTGTGAATTTAATACAGGAGGTCCCGCTCTACAATGAATAAGGGTCATTTGGGAAATTGATACATCCATTTACTTATATTTTCTCATTTTCACTCTTTTTGAACTGGGACATTTGAAAAAGATTAAGAACTATAAAATGGAGCTAAATGTATCCCTTCACCTTTGCTTTATTCTGCTGTAGATATTAGTTTATAACATTTAATATATTGTCATTTTTGAAGAACTGCTGCAGATACACTAAATATCCCCTGAAACCTCCCCTTGAATTGTTATTCTAAAATACAAAACCCTGACTCAAACCCATTATAATGCAGTGGTGTCCCTGGAAAAGACTAGCTGAACTAAAACATTAACCATAAAGACCATAAAGAAAAATTAGATAAAGCAAATAAGACCAATGTACAGAATGACAAAGACATTGGTAAACTACCTGGTTAAACATATTAACTCTCAACTAACAATCTTGTGCACACACAACATTTAAGAACATTGCCTACTGTGTTTTATGCCAACCTTCCGGGTGTACGCATCGTTGCAGCAGAATTGCATAGATGATAATGGTAAGTGGCTAGATCAGTTAGCATCAGAGCTAACTGTGGTTGTCATGGGCTAGCTCAGGGGAGAAAGGTGAAGATAAAGTGGTAAGGGGGGAGTGGGGTGGAGGACATGGAGTAGAGTGTGGTGTGTGTGTGTGTGTGTGTGTGTGTGTGTGTGTGTGTGTGTGTGTGTGTGTGTGTGTAGATGCTGTAGTTTACCCCTTAGGGCAAGATCTGCCTCAAATTAGGTTTGTCGCCCTGGGAGACAGAGAGGGTGAGATGAAGAGCAAGAGCAAGTGAGGCAGCAAGGAAGTGTGTGTGTGTGTGTGTGTGTGTGTGTGTGTGTGTGTGTGTGTG
>CALSCE010009344.1:18880491-18891258 GCA_943593645.1 Bovichtus variegatus | reverse complement strand
GTGTGTGTGTGTGTGTGCGTGCGTGCGTGCGTGTGTGTGCGTGTGTGACGGAAAGAGAGGGGAGAACAAGAGGCCAGAGGGTCAGTAAACCAACTCAGTGTGGAGCCTTTTCTTTACATGTTCTCTTAAACACACACCTGAACATGTGAATACACACACATGCACACACATCCCTGTGTGGAAGGAACAAACATGGGGAACCCACCCACCAATATGTAGCAGCTAATTTCTGGAGCAAGGCAATTAAAAGGCCTGACTATATTATGAGAACTTCCCCTCTGGCAATGGCTGTCTGTCCATTTTTAATGAGGTCATAATGATGCGTCAGCTGAAGACCGAAAGGTCACAGGGGCGGGGCTTGAATCTGCCTAGAGAGAGGGTAGAGGGGGGAGTGAGGGGACTTGGGTATTTCAGCAGGTAAAAGATTTGATGAACAATAATGAAACAGGAGTAGTTTAAAAGCGATTTTTAACAAATGCTTACCTCAGAAAATACATTTTAATTGGATTGTATTTATTTACCAAGTTACACACTGTAGCTTTTATTCTATTTGTACAAAACTGGCAAGGCCAGACAGACATAATACATTCAAACTCAGCAGTAATGCCTACAATTGTCATGAACAGAAAACATAACACAGATCAGACATTTAAACATGAAAGGCTCTGGCAAAGGCACACAGACCAGGAGCCAGCAATATTCAGTATGTATGTGCATTGTACATATGGTCATATTGACAGATTTACTCCCTTACAGCATAGCAGCTTTGATGATGGCACGTCTGATGAATCATGGTTAAACAGACAGAATGTGTTGAATCCAAACACAAAGCCTCCATCTCTATATTGCCGTAAAATGGCCAGCTGGATTCAGATGGTACACTACTAGAGAAACAAGTCCACGGACTGCAAATATAAACCTTGGCACACTGCCCCTTGCGCACACACACACACACACACGCGTGCGCTAACAGCTCGTGCCAACTTTGGCCGTGCTCCCCACGGCCTCTAAGACCTAATGAGTGAGATTGGGTGGAAGGCCCCAGTCTGTGTGAGTGTTGGTGCTTGTGTGTGTGTGTGTGTGTGTGTGTGTGTGTGTGTGTGTGTGTGTTTGGTGTGTATATGCAGCTGGCAGTGTGCGTCACAACTCTCTTCATAGCTCAACAGTCCTGACCGCTGCTATCCAATCTCATTGCTGCACACACGTGCAGTCATACACACAACAATCAAGACAACTGTCCGACACATGTTCACATTCAAAACACAAAAAGACAATTTGCCTCTCATAAAGGACAGATTTCCTGAAAGATATCAGTGAGTGAAAAGGTTAGAATAGAAGATGAAATGACAAGGAAAACCCAGTTAGTGGGTCAATAGATGACTGGTAAATGAATAGTGCAGAAGCACAATACAAGAAGAAGGGAGAAAAGAATGAAAGTTGAAGATGACTAGATGAGGAGAGAGCGAGTGATGGGGAGAGGGGAGGAGACTAGAGGAGAGAATAGGGAAACAGAGGAGGGAAGCGCCAGACAACTAGTGGCGTCTGGTGTTCCCCCATGGGAAACTTGTAGCTAAATCTGGCCCTGTAGCGTCTGTCCTGAGTGAGTGTTTGTGTGTGTGACTGGCATCTGGTTGCATCCCAGCTAGAAAGGAGCGATAATGGAAATACTGTGACGAGAGATCTGCCTAAGTGGTCCGCTCTCTTTCACATACACTTTCTTTCTGTTCGTCTTGAGAGAAGAGGAGATGTGGCGGGAAGCAAATTATTTAACAGAAAATAGCAATGTATCTGTTGCTTTCAGTTGCATTTGACTGCAATGCTTTTATCACACTCTCACACACATTCCACCAAAACTCACATTTTTCAAGAAATTATTATTACTGAGCAAGTTGTTTTTCCTTTGGCATCAGCTAATGTTGCCAATATAAAAAAAAAAGAAAATAGAGTGTAGTGTCATCTCAGAAATGTTGGATGCACAGTAGTATAAATGTATCTGCATTTAATTAACAAAAAGATATAAATAAAAGAAAAAGGGCCATTGATGTGGCGAAGGCAACATATTTGAGAGACCTCACATGGTCTCACACACATGCCCACACACACACACACACATATTCACACACCAGTGACAGCCACCTGCCCGCTGCCTCAGGCAGTGCTGTTCTGATCTGTTCTGGTCTAAACAAACGTCACTGCATGACACTACACACACTTTCCTCTTAACCTCCCCTCCACCCCTCTCTCATGCTCTCTTTATTTTTTCTTCCTTTCTCTAACCTCTCTTGTGTCATTTTTTTTTGGAAATGTGATCATCAAAACCATCGCCGATGTGAAACAACAATAAGCTTGACTCTGACACAGATCTGAATCAACCACAAAATAATCCATAATCTGGTATTCCTGTAGCTATACATGCACATATGTTGAGTGTTTCTTGCTCTTGTACTTCTTCCTCACATGTAGACAATTCATACACACACACACACACACATTAGATTTAAATGGGTCTGTTGTCCTACCCAATCTACTCGCCCATCAGTTGTTAAACCCACATAGGAAAACCCTTTATGTTATTACATCAACACTGTGGTTTCTCACACACACTCACAAATACACACACACAGAAACATAAGGCGATAACCTGGTCTAAGGTGGAAGGCAGACTTCAGCCCTGTTACAACTTCAATTACCATAAAACTGGACTCTCTCCCTCTCCTCGTCTCTGCCTCTTTAAACGCACCCTTCCTCTTGTGCTTTTTTGTCATCCTTCTTTCTCTTTGCTGTGATCAACAGAAATCAATCATTTTATTTGTCTTCCTACTCCTCTCTCCACTCTATCCCTCACTCCTGTTCTCGCCCTCTCTCATCCTCTCATTCTCTTATCATATCATTGACCATCTGAAATCAATCCATTTTCTCTCGTCTTTACACTTTTCCTCTCTCTTCTATCTTTCTCTTTCCATGTTTGCCGGTTCTCTTTTCAAAAGCACTTAGGTGTCAAAGGCATTTCACTCGCAATCCTTCAACTGCTCAAACACACACACACGTGCGCTGACACAGAGTGACGCCAGCGCAGTGTAAAATCTATGCTGATGTGATCAGTGCAGGTTGTGCCATTGACAGACAACAATATTCCCTCGAAAGGAAAGATTCACCTTCATCACTGTCACTGTGTGTGTGTGCACAGCATGTGACAAAGGTGGTACAAAATGTGTGTATGAAAACAGGTATGTAAAATAGATGTTATTGATTATATGGTACCAAATACAGTTTACACACACCATGTGCTATGTAACACAAGGAAAATGGGGGTAAAATTGTGATGGTTGTTTCAGTTTGTGCGTGTGTAGAAGTAGGAGCAGTAGACTGAGTAGAGGTGTACTGTTAGTTGACATAATAATTAAAGCATATAATTAAGGCGTATAACCTCTGTGGATTTCGTCTTTTCTTTCATGGATCTTTCCCTTTCTCTTATTATTCTATTCCTATCTCATTTCCTTTTATTAGCCCTCACTTCATCCCTCCTTTTCTCTCTCATTTCATTTCATTTCTTTTCTCATTCTCCTTTTGTTTACTAGCCCATCCATTACTTACCCCTCCCCTTCTCCTCTTATTTCACAACCTGTGCTCTTCTCCTCTCTCCTCTTTTTTTCGACACTTTCTTTTATCATAATCTTCCATTAATGCTTTTTATCATTTTTTATCTAAATTTTTATTTCTTTTCTCTCTTTCTTTTATTCCATTTCTTACCCATTCCCTGTTCAATTATTCTGTTCTCCACTTGCCTTTTCGTTTTACACTTTGGAGTTTTTATTTTTTCTCATCCTTACATTTCCTCTCCCCCCCTGACCCTTTTACTCTCCTCTCCTCATTCCTTCCCTTCTCTCCTCTCTTGCCCATTCTTTATGACTTGAAGGCTCATTTGTTAAGAGGAGGTAGAGCACTTTCGCTCTCCCCCTAGCCTCCTCCTGTCTCTTTTTTGTGGGCTTTGGAAATATAATTTTTAATTTGATTCATTTAGATTTGATCATTAATCAGTGCTGAGAGAGAGTTAATTTGGTGGAAAATAGATGAGGTAGTTAGAGAGGGCTCTTTATAAAGTGAGCTCAGCATAGCACTGGGTCTTTTAGGTGTAAGGAAAAGAGAAAGTGAAAAATTGAGAGTCTGCATTTGAGAGTTTGTGTGTGACAGGAGAAAAGTGTGTGTGCAATAGACGGTAATATGAGAGAGTACTTTTAAAGTAAATAAGGCTGTCACTTAGTGGGCTGTCAACAACTGACAATCTTAATATTCTACTTTACATTGAAAATCCGGTAAATTACTGTATGGCACAAAGGCAAAATGCTGCCCCGAACCAGGAGGACAGTAGCTAAAGGCCAAGAAGCAGCTTTAGTTGTCAGAAGTGACTCAAAATATGTATGTTATTGGAGGCCTTAGCAGCAGGTGTAGGTGTATAAATACACACACAAGTTATGCTACAGTAAAGACATGGAAAACAGATGTTTGCCCAAAATTGCTGTTTGACACCTGCATCGAATTTAAATTAATAATTGGAATCTTGAACCCTTTCTTTTTTGTCTTTATTCGTCCTCCCCCATCCAAACATCCGCCTGCTTTCTGTCTGTCTCCCTCTCCTCTTCTGACCAATCACTGACCCAGGTAGTGACTGAGCAAGCTGCTTGTCGGGGCTTACCCAAAAACAACATGGGGGTGTGGGTTAGAGAAACATTGTGTGAATGTGTGTGTGAGAGAGAAAGCATAGAGTGGGTGTGTGAGTGCGTTTGTACCCCCTGGTGTTAAGAGTTTCTTGACCGTTTGCTGACACTGTGCCCCCCACTGTACCTGGACTGCCAGCCCTTCTGTCTACCTATTTTCGTCTCAAGCACATACACATACACATACGCACACACACACACACAAACACAGATGCATGTCATGTTCAGTTCACTGGGTTGACTGCTGCCTTGGCCAGTTAGAGGTTTCTAAATGACTACATTACATTACCATAAAACAAATGTGTACACTGTAAGATGGTTTGTATAAAAGCCGACCCCAAAATGTGCATATGTACAAAACACAAATAAAACAGGGAAACACATGTATTTACAAATGCCGGAGAATGCACAAACATGCTCCCTGACATTTTTTTTCCTTTGCTGCCAATAGGAAGTCCTTCTGTTAAATCTCTTAGGTGTGTTTTCTTGGTCATGGTCAGCACATTTTTCAGAGGATTTAAATCTCTGTGTGTTAGCAAATCTCTCTCTTGCTCTCTCCCTCTTTTTGCCCCCTCCTCTCCCTCTTTTTCTCTCTCTCTCTTTCTCTCTGCCTACACATTTAAATCCTTACTGTTTTAAATGCACTTTGAATCAGGAAACCTTTCAACTCAGTTGGTGTGACAAGCAATATATAGGAATCGTGCTAAAAAAAACAATGTTTTTGTGTTTGGGATAATTTTTTCTTCTATTGAGCCTCATTTTATTTCTGAATGCTATAAACAAAAAGTAGGTTTGTTTTGAAACATTTGACAGGCCTTTCAGATTTCTCCTCTCCACTCCTCCTCCAAGGTACATGACACCTCTGTCTTCCTTATCCATCTTTAAGTGGTAACCACGGTAACATCCAATCCCCTGAGAGATAGGCCTAATTAAATTAGGACTCCTTTGTCAATTAATTAACGAGACAGAGAGAGAGAGAGACAGAGATTGGGCAAGAGACAGGAAAAGAGTAAGTCAGAAAGCCAAAGAGACAACATGAGAGAGAGACTGGGCCCTTTTACTCAAATGGTGTCTCTATAAATTAGTCTTGTTGTAGAAGAAAAGAGGCAAGCGAGCTAAACATAGAAGTGCCTGCATGCTTAACAGACACACACACATGTATGCACTTCAGAAACAGCCCAGGTATTACCACTTAAACTCCCAGACATCTTATGTAATCTCTTCCAGTCCACACGTTTTCATCTCATTTCCACTCTCTCTCTCTCTCTCTCTCTCTTTATTCTATTTTTTCTATTTATTTATATTCCTTGTCTTCTTGTTAAGTCAAAAGAGTTCAAAAGTCTCAGTGTCATGCACAATGTATTGATACACTTCTCCTGTCCCTTCTTGCAGGTGTTCGTCTGGACAGGGTTCGTGGTGGGAGACAGAAGTATAAACGCCGGATAGATGCGGACAACAGTCCATACCTGAACCCACAGCTGGCTCTGCCTCCCAAGAAGCCATGTAAGAACACACGCACAAACTCTGACTGTTAACAGTATATCTATTAGCACTTTTCTCCCCTAGGTTGAGCAGTGATTCTCAAGGACAGACATGTGCATACTGTCCTCGGTGCACAGTAACTCATACTCTACAAATTGACATTTGTGCTACAGTGACAACAGCATCTGACATAGTTTGCAGAGGGAACAATGAAGGACATACTATGGACAGTGCACGAGGAAAATCATCCTTAGAAATTAACTGAAAACCTATAAATTCTAGCACATCGTATCTGTGTGCGGGTTGAGTTTGTGTAATAGGCAGGAGTTGTTGTTCAGAGATCAGAAGAGCAAGGAACTGCCATTCCATCAGTTTGTATCCTAATGGAGACAGTTGGACAATAAAAAAAAATGTAAGCACAGAAACACAAACACACACACATAAATACACACAGGGTAGTGAGAAGCCCATCTGTTTGTGACCAAGTTTATCTCCCTGTCTCTACTGCTACCAGTTTGGGGCCATAACATTTTATATGTGTAATATTTCACTATAAAGGTATTCATTTAGCTCCGGCTGGATTGGCTGCGTTTTTTAAAGAATAAAACCGTCGCCAAAAGCCTGATGATTGAAAAATTAACAAGGGAGAGAGTGAGTGAGAGTAACAGGGAGACAGGTGGAGACAGAGAGAGAGGAAGAGGGAGAGACTGAGCCTAAATGAGAAGGTTTCTCAGAGAAAGAGAGAGAGGAAGGGAGAGAGAGGAAGGGAGGGGGAACAGCCAGAACCCTAATCCGGATTAAATCCAATCTGGCAACCACATCAAACTAGAGTTAGCTCTTTAGCTAAGCGTCTGCTCGCACACATGACACACACACACACACACACGGACACACACACACACACATATGCAGTGCAGATTGAGCAGTGTTTAGCAGCTTGGTCCCCAAAGCCCATTTTGCTTAAAGCTGGAGCATATTCTGCTTTAGGCCAATATGCTGAATGGCTGCACCACAGCTTACAGGGACTTCTGCACTACTAATCATTGAAATGATTGGATAATATGAGTGTGTGTACACTATGTGTGTGTGTTTATAATGTATGTGTTTGCATACACAGAGCATGTGTGTCTTCCAGCTAACTGAATGGCAGGCTACAGACCAGTTTTCAGCTTCAGTTATAATTAACTCTTCAGTCCTGCTATTTTCTTTATCAAACATTTGTCACATTTTGGAAAAGAGTTTCAACGTGAGTAATTAACTGGAATCCCTAGTGGCTACTCTAAATATTTATTTAGGCTTTAGTCTCTATTTGCATCTTTTCCTTAGTATATGTATGAACACAAATCTCTCTCTGACCTAAAAACAAAACCTATAGTGTTGATATAGACTTCCTGGGTCTCTCTTGTTCTTTTCCTCTCACACACAGTCAATACACACAAAAAAATCTTTCTGTTCCCCTGTCTCTCTCTCAGATACACGCACGCAGCCTATCTATCCGTAGCCCAATCCCTAGCCTCAGCGTCCCCATTGATTGTGTGAGAACAGAACAATAGCCCAGGGTTTGGAAATGGGCTTCCATTGATTCTAATTAGGGAAACATTAAATAAGATTTACCCATAGATACTGCAGTGTGACTGGGATTGGTTTGGCTCAAACGACCCTGGAGCTGGAGCTAGAGGGAAGAGGATGGAAAGAATATATCTATGAACAAGTGTGTGTGTGTGCGTGTGTGTGTGTGTGTGTAACAGAATTGGGGGTGGAGAGTGTTAGATCAATACACAACTCATCCCCCCAACTCTGTTTCACTCTCTCTTGCTGTTTATCTCTATCTAGCTGTCGCTCTCTCGACTCTTCCTGTCTGTCTTTTACAATCTGTCCATGACTCTATTTCTACCTGTCTGTCTTCTCCCTTTTTTTTTCCTCTATCCCTCGCTCCTCTCTTGCTCTTCTATCCTCTGTTATTATTCCCATGCTTGATTAGTCAGTGGATTAATTTGGAAGCAGGGTATCAGTCTGTTACTAATGGGCCATAGAGATCTCATCACCACATGTCACCATTACCAGCTGAGCTGTTTGGCTTTCAGTATTATCTTTCCCTTCTGTATGTATCAGTGAAGCTTCTTAGGGTAGCGATATGAAAGACAACGTTTTCAGCAACCCGAATCAACAGCCATAATCTCCTTTAATCACACCTTGAAGCATCTCCTAAACTGGAAACATTTCAATACAGTTTTGATCTTTTGTAATCTTTAGTCCTGCCAAATTACTGGAATCAAATCAATTATCTGTTGGTTGATTGTTGAAAAATTTCACAGGACATTACAAGCCATTGTAATCCTCTTATTTGATCTTGTTTCCATCACATATTTTGGTGTGAAATGGCATAAAAGATGCCAGCTGACTGTCAGGCCGCTTTTAAATAGTACCGTATTATGTAGTACTATATTATATACTGTAGACAATAGTATACTGTCAAAAATGACTTTTCAGATAATGTAAAAAAATGACTTTTTCACTTACACTTTTGATGCTTTTTAAAGTAAATGTGTTGTTTGGCAAATTTAATTGCATTTCAAGATTTTTCAGAGTTTAAAATTATTCAATTTGTACATATTCATGTTTGTACACAGACACACAGACACACACATGTATATAATATGTATGCAATTCTGTATGTGTAATACCTTAACATCATGATTTGTTGTGCTGTATACTGTGGATAATACTGAAATGTATTGTGTGTTGATTTGATGCAACATGTCTGTTTCTTTCTTCTAGTCTAACAGTCATGTCAGCTCCTTTTTTGCTGCATGTGGAAATACTTTAGACTTGTGTATTATCTAGCAATTCATGTTATAAGGGACTTTGCTTATGACCTTTCACATGTTTGCACCGGATTGGTGTGGAACAGCTTGCAACCCTAATACGGCAGAAATTCACCATCTCTCTGTCTCTGTGTCTTTCTCCTTGTCTGGTGGTCATGTCAGTTGCCTTTGGCTGCCTTGCAGATAACAAAATCGTCTCTCACCTGCTGGTGGCCGAGCCAGAGAAGATTTACGCCATGCCTGACCCAACAGTACCAGACAGCGACATCAAGGCCCTAACTACGCTGTGTGACCTGGCGGACAGAGAGCTGGTGGTCAACATCGGCTGGGCCAAACATATCCCAGGTAGGAAAACTGCTGAACTCTTGACTTTCACGCCGAACCTAACCTGACTTCATGTTGTGACAGGATCACAGGCACATTCCTCCATACATGCATTTTTTTCTTCAGAGATAAGAGATTTCATATACACACACACATATACAGGATAGACACACATGCTGTGCGAGTTTGCAGAGGACAAGGTTGGTATCAGCTGCTCCAGATGCAGTTCAGGAACATGTACATACACCTGGTGCTAAGGCGTGACCTTTCACCCTAATCCTTGCACGCAGACAGTCTGAACTGTTGACTCCTCCACCTGACCCACCAAATGCCCTTAGTGGTAACACAGCTTCCCCCACACACACACACACACACACACACACGCGCACACACAGCCACACAAATATTGACCTTTTGAACAAAACAGTCCAATCCCCTTACATTCGATATGTGTATGTGTGGACACAATGTGTATATAAACACAGAACATGCTTTGAGATGAGCATTAATTCCTATTTCTGTGTTGTAATAATCTTAATATAGAATTTAAAACAACATTGTAGAGAGTTTTTAAACAGCAAGTGATGTCAATTAAATAAATACTGTTCTGATATAAACAGTAGAACGTAATGTCTGTTTTAGCCTATAGTGCATACTGTGTGTGTCACTCTACAGTCCTTCACTAAAGCAGAAGAGTCTAATCTAATCTGTTTAAACTCCTTTTCTCTCTTAATCTGTTGAAAAATTGGATCTTGATTACAAAATGAGAAAATTGAAATAATGGCAGGATACACAAATAAACCCCAAGAATGTGTGAATGAGAAAACAAAAGAGAGAGAAAGACTGATGATGACGAATGAATCTGGCCGAGGAAGCTAAAATGAAAAGGAAGACAGGGAGCGAGACGTATGAGATGAAAACTATAATCTGGTTTTGATTTAGTGAGCGAGCCTGCTGTGACAGTAGGGAGGAGGGAATAGCGGTGTCTCAGATTAACACAGATTAGCACATTAGTCCCATTGTCGACAGGAAATATGGTTATAGAAAAGAATAGAATTACCCCCTGTTTCCAGTGCTCAAACAGTATAGGGGGAAGTACCAGATTAGAGGCATAAATACCACTCAGTCATGCTGCGTAAATCTATAACAATAAAGTCAATGCCGTTGGAT
Source organism: Bovichtus variegatus (assembly GCA_943593645.1). Taxonomy (NCBI): domain Eukaryota; kingdom Metazoa; phylum Chordata; class Actinopteri; order Perciformes; family Bovichtidae; genus Bovichtus; species Bovichtus variegatus. The sequence goes on along the minus strand of CALSCE010009344.1, from coordinate 18,880,742 downwards.
AACAGGGTCTCCAAATGATATATTTTATATTTTATCAATAAATGTGAAAATAACAGAGAGAAAGAGAAAAAAAGAGATGAAGAGAGAAAGAGAAAGAGAGATGGGAATATACATTGCTTCTTGTTAGTGTATCGATCTATGTGCTGCTATATGGGCAGTAAGCAGACATATATATTGATCCATATACCAAGTATAGCCCTTTGAATATTTATTTTTCTCTTTCAAAATAACATTCCAGCCTCATTACAATA
>CALSCE010009344.1:18862991-18877991 GCA_943593645.1 Bovichtus variegatus | reverse complement strand
TTTTTCTTTTCTTAGTCTTTCTCCCTCTCTTTCTTCCGTCCCCTTTTCAATTTTGACGCTCAGGATAAGCAGTCTATGTGTCGGCAGTAACACAGTATGATTGAGCTGTAAAAACGGGGGAAGGGAGGTGGAGGGGGGGTTGCTGTCTGTCTATTCATTTAATCAGCCTTTATGGAGATATGAGAGAAGGGGTTTGGGTAGTGGTGGGGGTGACGGGATAGTAGGTGATGAGGGAAGTCCTCTTGCCTCATGTTCTGCATGCTTCGCTCTATCTTTCTGCTCTTTTTGGTCATTTATTAGCCTCTCTTTATCATTTCTTCTCTCTCTTTCTTCCTCTTCCTCTTTGTTTGCATTTGGGAATGAGCATGAGTGTTGAAATTGCACAGGGTGATCCTGAAAACATGAATTAGGATTTAGGAGAATGGAGAACTGAAGAGGAGGTTTGAAAAAAAAAAACATACAATGCTGAGGTGAGAGATGAAGAATGTGGGAAATGGGAAAAGATTGGAAAGCAGGGAGGTCACATACATTACTTCAGTATAACCTAGATACTCCCAAAGAGCCTTTAACACAATACTATTCTGACCCGGTGGCTAAATATCCCCCTACCTCGTGTGACCTCCCTCTTTCTCTCTCTACTTCTGGCTCTCCCTCCTTTTCTCCCTCTTTCTGACTTGACCTCCCACCCTCTCTCTTTATGGTATCCTTAACCTCTTCATTATCAAGTCAACCTCATCTTTCAACCCCTATCCCCTCCCACTCCTCAGACCTACCCTCTTCTCTCAGTACCCAGCCAGCCATCATCACTGTCTTTCTCTTTAGTTCTATCTGTCTGGATGTCTCTGCAGATACAGTGATCGGCTTTATTGAGTCGGCTCAACTCCAGATTTTGACACCGTATGATCAACTGCTCTCCGATCAGATAGCTTATTCAAATGTTCCCTTTTGTCTAACATTGGTACATCACAGCATTTTTTGTGACGCACCCAATGAGCAAAGCCCTCCTTAATCTTTACCTCTGCTGTTGTTATTCGGTGCTCTTTCTCTTTAGGTCATGTTATGAATGGGTTTCACTTAGAGATTTAGTCAACCAGTTGAGCAGACTGCCAGACAGTCAGTCAGATAGTTAGCCAATCAGTCAGTCAAGTAATTGCACAGCCAGTCAATCAGCCAGAAAGACACCCAGTCAGTCAGCAAATATTGATTAATAGAAGTGTCCTGCTCCTTTTAGCAAATCAAATGTTGAGTCTCAGCAGCCAAGGGGAACCTCTGCACACACACACACACACATACACACACGCACGCACACACACACACACACACACACGTATACACATGGATACACACATCCTTGACTCTAAAAGTGCAGCTCTTTAAATTAACACTGACGCACATTATAACACTTCACAATGAGCTCCAAGAGATGCATAACAGCGCTCTGTGTGTGTGTGTGTGTGTGTGTGTGTGTGGGTGAGTGGGTGTGATAGAGAAATGAATGAGCCGCAGACTAGTGATGATGTCACTCTCTTGCCCTCCTTATTAAGTCTGGTGTTGTCATCAATCAGCAAAGAGGTTGTTGGGCTTTGGGTGGTAAATCAGAAGAGAAACATCTCTCCACCACCACTCACACAAACAAACACACACACTTTATTATTTTCAAATTGCTAAATCAATGAGTTTTATTGGCATGAAACTTCTGAAACAATATTTCATCCTGCTTTCCTAATTTCTTCCCTCCTTCAGTCTGTCTGTCCCTCTCAGTGCCATTACCCTCTGCAATAAAACGGCTGGTCTAGGTACACATGTGCACGTAAAGTCACGAAAACGCATTCAAGGAAAATACACATGGACACACAAACGCACCAGCAGATTTGCCCCCATTCTGTCGGCTAAGGCTAGTTCACCTTGACAGTCACAGCATGCCGGGTGCCCTCTTAAAACACAAACACGGCACGAAAAACATAGAGTCCATTCACATAGACACACACGTTCAGCACAGTGTAAGAAGATAAAAACATTAACAAGGCAAACACATCAACACAAGTCTTCAGAGGCATAACATGCAAAGGTGAAATGTAAAACAAGGTTTTACAAAGTTTAGTTAAATGGTAGAAAATTCCAGTGAATTGATTTGAGATTCGAGATCTATTTTCTGATAGATTATCACATAATATAAGTGCTTGTGTAAATTAAAATTGCTTTGAGTTGCCTTATTGTAACCATTAAGCTCCAATCATTAGTTGGCCTGGATCAGACAGATATTGTAGGAAAACATAGAAGAAATGTTGACAGTGAACATTTAATGTTCAATGAACGTTTTTGGTTTTTAGTCTGATATATATTTTTTTCTTTAAAGCCCATAGATCACAAGTTTGCTTTGGAAACATACTCCTTCTAGTCAGTTCATGTCTTCTTTAAAGTGAACTGACTTCGCCTTTTCCAGAATCTAATTAGATTCAACTCATAAATATGACTTTATTAGGAACTTTAGATTTAAAGTCAGAATTTGATTTAGTTCATTGCTTTGGTCAATTTTGTTTCTTTTGTGCTCTCTAGTACATATCTTCATGTTTGTGTTTCCAGTCGCTGTTGATTTTCTCTGAAATCTGTTGGCCGTGTTTGATTTCCATTTCTTCTCATCCCTGAGCTACATAACACATTTAGAGGTTGATGTCTTCAAGTATGTGTGTTTGCTTATGTGTGTGTGTGTGTGTGTGTGTGTGTGTGTGTTTGTCTGTTTCATTGTCCACATTTGTGCATGAGAGACATTTTATTTTCCAGTGCACCACCACCATGGTTTCCTCTTGCAGCCCATACAAACAAACACCCTCCTGTTTGCAGATGAAAACAAATATTGATGAAATCAAATTAGGAAAAGAATATTTGATATCTGAGCTTAATGTTTGAATTAAGTTGGGCTTTCTTTATTGGATTAGGCCTGTGGGTATTGGAAGCATGTCATCAATATGAGGAAACAGAGGACGGAAAACATTTTCCCTTTTCTGTGCATTGCTTTTCTTCTGCTTAACTACTTTATTTCACTTTTTATTTAGATTTTTTCTCCGTCTTTGTGCCATTTTAGTGTTTATGGTCATAATAAGGGGAGAATCAGTCTTATGGTTTTAATTAAATTAGATAGTTTTTTTGATATATGGAACAAGGAGGAATGTTTTTAGCAGAAAAATCAACACAATAATTGTAAAATGAGCCTACAATGCCCGCCTAAACACTGCAATTTGAAACAAATTAAGAAATTTGAACCCACATTTTGTTAAAAATAAATATAATAAAACTGAGGGTGTGTCTGGATAAGTACAGATGCATGTCTAAAATATGACACACTGATGTTATCACTACATGATGCAATGCCTACATTACTGTAGATAAATAGATGAACATTATATGTAAGCTGTGAAGGGCCTCAGAAATATCTGCTATTAGATTTATAAAAGAGAGACATAAAACTGTAATATCTGTGTGTGACGCTGGTTTTGTGAAAGAAGTTATTTGTGCCAAATTTGATGTTTTGATGAAAACACACACACGCATTCACACACCAATGCACCTACATATTCAGTCTCCGAGGGCACGTTCAGTCTGTGTTGACTCTCCTGTCTGTCCGATGCCCTGTGTTTGTTTTGTCATCACCGTGTTGACAGTGTTTCCATGACGATGTGCCTATGATGACAATCAAACTCACATAGCGTGAGGTGCCTGCTTCAAAAACACACATTACTTTACTCACACACACACACACACACACGCACAAAAACACACACACACACGCATTGGTTTTACCTCTATCAGGTCACACCTTGGTGGTGACACACACCTTATGCCTTTTAGAGTCGAGCAACCTGACACATCATACTGACACACACACACATGCACACACAACTTGCTGCACACAGCTGTTGCTGTATCAATGTGTGTCACATCATATCAGACCTGAATTCAAAATGAAAAACAAAGAAGTCACTTGAAGAAAATATGATCGTATCTCCAACAATTCCTTTACTAATATCATCACAATTCAGCACGATTTACAAGTGGATTAAATACCTGTACAGTATATTAAGAATTACTCTGATTTTAAAAGTGGTGTCTGATGAAAACCTGTTGTTTTTTCTGCTCAGCTTCATATTACAGCTTCTGATTAAAAGTCATTTTGATTCTAATCTCTAAAATAATGTTAGTCATGTATAGATGTTCAAGTAAAAGTGAGAAAAAACCCACAAATATTGAAGTCATGAGATTCAGCAGCCCATTGCTGTTTTTCTTATTAGTTTGATTACATTAGCAAATCAAATTAATTTGTCTATCAGCCTTTGAGACACAGCCTGCAATCTGAGTACACTGACTAATCTGCATCAAATAATGTCTGTCACACACACAAAGCACACACCAGGGAGAAGCCGCATACATAAGCACGCACACAATCATGCATACACAAACACATACATCATAAACGCACCCATGAACACTCGTACATACACTTCTAAAGTAGCACCAATACACAACCAATGTGCACAAATGCACACATACACAGACGTGCACAGTTTTATAATATGTGACATCAGACGAGCAGTAACAAATAAATCAGCACACCATCTGAGCCCATCATCATCTAAGTCATCACTAGCAAACAGTCAGCTTTTACTACTTTCAATTTGCTTTTGTGTTTGTGTGTGTGTGCCTGAGAAAGAGAGAGAGAGAGAGATGATGTGATGTGATATGATATGATATGCTGGCGGGGCATAAAGATAGATGATCATAATTACGCACAGGCCAAACTCCATTTCAAATCATCATCATCCTATTCTATCTGTTGGGGCACACATGTACACGTGCACACACACACACACACACACACCAAAAGCAATATAAAGAGTTCACACACATACATGGATTCACAGACACCCACACACACATATCACACACCTATGCATGCAGCAAATGTAGTGGAAGGAGGGACAGGCTTGTCATGGCATCACATTATTTCTGTCGGTTCATGCAAAGTTCACAGACAGGCACGAAATAGTTATCCTCTCTTTCCCCACATCCTCTCGCTTTCTACTTATCTGTCTACCTTTCCTCTCTGTTTCTGACTCGAGCTTCCCTTTTCTCCCATTTTGCTCAGTCTCCCTGTTTCTCCTTCTACCATTGCCTTCCTCTGCCACTCCTACCCGTGTCATTGATCCTCACCTTCTTCCCCCTCTCTCTTGCTCTTCTTCTTTTTGTTTACTCCTCAGTCCCCCTTTGTTTTACTCTCCCTCTCTCACTTGTCCTCTCTGCCTGAGGCTTTTCCTGCTCCTTCTTCCACCTTCCCTCTGTCTTCTACCTCCCTCTCTCTCCCCCATCCTCCACCCATCATTCTTAAATAAGAGTCTGGAGGATTCATCCTTTCCATCAGGGAATAAGCAGGTGGGAAAATAGGATTGGAGCGTGCCTGTCACCAGCTGGGGACGACTTATGGTCTGTGCACACAACACACACACAGAGGCAAATTATATATATATATATATATATATATATATATATATATAATATTATATAGGTATAAACACACAAATACAGGTACTCCTCATGCACATGCACAAGAAAAGACCTGCAGATCGGCAACAGTTTGGGACTGCCCCTGTGCCTGTGTGTGGTCCAGCGTTGCTAAATGCTAAAAAGTGGTAAAAATAGAACAACAATGTGTTAAATGTTTTTTGTTAATTAGAACCATCCATTAGTTTGATGGTTCTTTGTCTATGTTAAGGTACCCACTTCTCGTATTCACCTTACAATTCCTGGCAATAAATGAAACACAGAGAGTCCTAGTGTGTGCCAAGAGAGGCATGATCGCATATAAAAGCCAATGCAAAGATGTGACTGAGTGCAAACAGACACATTTGTAGACATATTGGCTCTATTCGGCATGAATTGAGATGAAGCTGAGCATATTTTTTTTTCAACTTGAAAAAGCTTCAGCTTATTTAGGGGTTTTGTGCCTCCACTTTGTCAGAAGTATAGACAAGCGGGAAGTTGAGAAAAACTGGAGAAAAATAACCGAAAGAACCCCGGTTTTTGGTGAGATCGCAGTTACGTCAGATCCTGAGCTGTTGCGTTGACACACAGAGGCATACGTTGGCTTCGTGTTCAATGTGAACACACTTTCAGGGATGCTATTCCTCCAACAAAGAAACTCTAACAGGATTTTGTATCATCAAAAATACAACCACCATTCCTCAGGGCAATGCGCCTTTCTTGCAGCAGACATTTTCACATGCTGAGTTGCTGCTATGTTTTTCCATTGGCATGCCACACTCTTCATATTTGTCTAATTACTTCCTTTTTTTCAGTTTCAATTGAATATGTTTATAGTTCTTGTTTCTTTGGTTGCTCTTTCAATAATGTACATTTTAGAGTGTGCATGTGTTTGTACACGACACTTCATCCTTATACAAGTGTGTCACTTCCCACCTGCTGTTTGGTAGAGGGCCATGTCTGTGTGTTCACATGCACACACAAGACACACGCACACAGAAGTAATAATGTGTGTATTTTTGTGTCTATTTAATCTTGATGGGATGTTTCATCTGCAGGCTGCTATCACAGCTGGCTGCCTTATTGTCTGGGTCAGACTGATGGGTATGTGTGTGTCTGAGTGTGTATGAGTGTGCGTGTGCTTCTCTGTGTGCGTTCTCGCCTGTATGCATTTTCAGTTTGTGTTCCCCGTTTAGTCTCATGCATGCATACCTACAACTGTTGTGTCTGCTCTTGTATAGGCAAACACTTCGTCTTGGAACACTATATACCTACATGAACAATATCTACATATGCAAGTGTGTGTATTGTGCATGTGTGTGTGCTGTCTATCAAGCCACACACACAGCCCTACCAAACCATTGGCTTGGTTGCTGATGATGACATATGAGTTCCTGGCCTTGGTAATGGCTGTTAAATCTCATAATTACACGCTTCTTTATTGCAATGCATAATGACCCCGCAGCACTATTGGACAATTAATTAAGATTTTCAGCCCAGGCTTTTTCAGACCCAGATGAGGAGGTGGAATGAGTTCTAATGTTCGTGTCTTCGAGCTAGGACATTAAGGCACGATGCTGTAGGAGAGAGGGCTGTCTCTCTGTGCGCATTCGTTTTCATCTCTGTCTTTCTTTCAGTCTGTGTATGTCTCTCTTATTCTCTCTGTTCTCTCTCTCCTCATTGCTCCATTGTTGAGCTCTTGCTCTCAGTGCTTGTCCTGGATGATGATATTTGAGACCATATCTCTAATCTGTGAATGGTAAATTAATCCCTGTGGAGTTTTCTGCGGTCCTCTCTCTATGGAAAGCTACGGGGGATTAGGAAGATAGAATCAACACATCCTCATAATCTCATATACAGACACCCAGGCTTGGACAGGGACCGTTGGGTTTTGTTTTAAAGCCACAATCAGCAAGTTTATTTTCATAAATCAATACCCCTTTTTTTAATGCAAAATGTTGTTTGTGATAGTGACAAAAGATATGTGACAACAAAGGATCTTATTGAATCATCTTTGAAAACAAAACAATGTCTCCTGCCAAATAGTTTAGATAGCAGGGCAGCCCATGTGCTGATGCTTGGACTATAGATTTTGTCTTTTCAGGAGAATATGTTATGGCAGGAAAAGGTTGTTCTGAAAAGGTAATCCACCAAGAGATCAATAGACTTCCACAAACCAGTTAATTGAGCAAACTGGGAAAATGAATTCATCACAGACTGGATGGATATAAAACCATTGTTTGATCTTCATCTTGACCCATTGTCCTTCACATAATTTAACTGGGTTTACATATTCACTTGAAATTACCTTAAATTGGGATGTGTTGCCAACTGACAAAGCTAAAATTGTGGTAACATACTTGGCAATATTGTGTGCCACTGACTGGATGCTGCCGGTGGCCTGAGAGGGACTCATTCTTGTGTGTTTTGTGGAGTCTCTACAGACATGGGGTGACTTTCCCTGAGGTATGAATTTTGATGTAAGGTCCAATCAGTGTCTCAGTGTATTTCCTAATGACGCTTTAGAGTAAGTCATTAAAACAAAACTGTAAGTCCAGCTGTATTTTACCTCGTATGATATACTTTTACCTGGACAACAGGTATAGGCATAGAAATATTCATAGTATGTCCTCTTTTACCTTTTATCTAATTTTTCATACTGTCTGCAGTATGTCAGCTTCTCAGTTTTGGTTAATTCCCCTGAAAGATTTGTGCACACATTCCCTCACACACACACACGCACACACACACACACACAGTGGTCATACCTGCTTGCATCAGCATTGTATCAAAAGAGGGGGAGACAGGACGCAGAGTTATAGGATGAGAGCAAAATGGGATTGATTGCGTGAAAGAAAAAGTAAAAAAGGAAGAAATAATATTGTCGTAAAACAGAAATTGTGTAGAAATTAGTTATTTTACATGATGTTTATTTCACCGTTTCACGTTTAATTCTCAAGTAGAGCAGACCATTGTCACTCGAGCAGCACTCTTGAATCTATATAGAGACATGTCCCCAGTGGAGCTAGCTGAGGCACATGCCCAAACACACACTCACCCACACACTCCTTGACATGGCCCTGGCGGAGCTAGAAGTGGGTAATTAAAATGTAAATATTGATATTTTATTATTTGAAATGCCTCCACTGCATTGCTCTTAATGTCACTCCATCTGTCGTCTCCTCAGAGACTTGGGGTTGCCCTCAACGACCGGCTGCCCCCACCCAAGCAACCCCCGCCACGGCAACAGCTATAACACTCCACACACATCTCTCTGTTGCCGCGTCTCCATTTTGGCTCTAATTAAGTGCTAAATATTAGCACCCGCAACCACAGAGACAGCACACACCCCACATGTACATAGAGAGAATACAGCTCACGACCCTCCTCTCCACCTCTGTCTCTCTCCCCCTGACTCTCTCTTTCACACACACACACACACGGACACACACACACAGAGCACTCATCCCCACTACAGCAATGGGAAGATTTTAAGTGTTAATCTTGCAGTGCTGCTGATGGTGTCTAATGTATGCAATTAACAGTCAGCCAGGGCTGAGGGTTTGGTAATTAGCTTGCTGTTCACACTGATTAGAGGCTACTGCAACCCTATGACTGCTCTACTCTCCCCGAGGCCGCACAGAGAAAAATGGGGGATATGGAGGAAGGAGAGGGGGAGGGTGAAAGGGGAAAGAAAAAGAAAAAGGATATTTTAGCCAACAATATAAGAGGGAATGAAGGTGAAGGTGATGATGCGTGTTTGTGTGTGTGTGTGTGTGTGTGTGTGTGTGTGTCTGTCTGCCTGTCTGTCTGAAATATGTGTATTAGAAAAATAACTGATTTACAGCATGTGCAACTCCAACGTAGCTGCAGTAGAGTTTACCAGGCAGCTGGGTTTTTTTCAAACTAAAATAACCATCACCAAAACCTAACCCCAAACCAGATCTAAGCAGTCTTCAACAAGACTGCTTAGATTTGAACAAAGGCTTTTTAAACATCCCCTCTCGACATGTTTCAACACATGTGAAAATGATCTGCTTTAAATAATAATTACCTCATTAAAAATTGTCCTGATTGTATGAACATGATTTAAGGTGAGCACAGAGAAACTTTCCCCTTTTGGTAGATTTATGTGGAAACAGCCTTCTAGTATCAAATTTTGCACAGTGAAGGTCAAACATCCAAGTGAAGTACCATCAAGCAAAACACATTTTTGTGGAAGGGGACCTTAAATTATTTTAATTTTTAAGCAAAGTAGTGTGACTTGAAATGTTTGGGGATTAAATACCGTTATGTTTTATTTTTACGTAAACAAAATAATTCAACATAACCCTAAAACACAATAATGACAATGGAAATTTGGTGTCAAGCTAAATTAGCGCTGTTTCAGTATCCTCAATCTTTAAACGGCCATGAGAATTAGATGTCTGTAAAAGAATAATACAGACTTGCAGCATGAACACACAAACCATGTGGACATGCACATAGATACATTTCCTTTAATGAGGAGGAGGATTGAGGCAAAAGGCAGGATAGAAATGAACAGTAATTCTGTTTTATTCTGTTTATCTTTTCAGATGTACAAAAAAACACATATACTTAATGATACACTGAAAGGATTTTGACAGATTGATGAAAGATCAATGAAAGATAAAACTTAATTTGTGATTTGCACTTTCCTATCGTATCAACTCCACTTGACACATGATGCTTTTTATAATCTAAGTGACTCTATACTTTTGTGTGTATGTGAGTGCGGGTGTGTGCCCTGTGTGTGAGTGTCTTCAAGCCCCTCTAAATTAGCTAGTTCTCTGGGTAGATTTGTTTCCATTTCGTTGCGCATCTCTGTGTAATTGGGTCAGCTGGTGGATGTGTGTGCATGTGCGTGTGTGTTTGACAGCATTTGCCAGCGTGCTTGTTGTGTGCGTATATCTTGTGTGTGTTGTTTCAGCTTGGCCAAAGCCATCACAGGGGGTCCGTGTTCATTTGGGCCGGCGTCTGGCCGTATGGTACAAAACAGTTTGAAATGTGCACACACACACACACATTCAGACAAACACACACTCAAAAAGTATCAGAAGGGAGCACTTGCATTGCACAGCATGCAACAATGTGCACACTAACACAAATTTAAACACAAACACGTACAGAAAGTGGTATGAGAGAGCACTGGAGCCACGCAACACAGGGTGCATACAGAACATACATACACACACACACACATGCAGGGCAGCGATGGGCTGGTAACTGTTGGACACTTCACGTGTCCTAATGCAATCTCTCTCTCAGTGGGCCAGAAGACTTAAATCTATCCCCTGCCGAACACAATGCGTGTACATGCTGCACATAGACAATTCCACGATTTTCCTCACACCTACAATAAGCAACTAGACAATCATAAAACAGTTTACATCACAGGTCTTAATACCTCTTTTAAAATACCTCTGTACTAAAAAGGATTTTGTATAATACATTTAAGAGGACGGTGACTATTGTTAGATTCTGCTTTGTACTAATTTTTGTAATGAGGAGCTCTAGGCCAGGAGGCCTTTCTTACAGTACACAGCCACTTACCCTAACTCTGCTTAGTGTGAATTCAGTTTTGCCGTATTGTGTTACATTTCTATGACAATGTGCGAAGCTTATTCTTACAACTTCAAGACCGATAACTCTTGATAAGTGTGTGAGTCGTTGCTGCTAAATGGTTGAGACAGACTGAGAAGTTTCCTGTTAAATGTGTCCTGGGGCCATGATCAAATAGGACAGAGCACAGTGGCACTGGTAACAGAGCACGCGGGTGTGGAAAAAGTGCAAGGCCCGCTACAAGTGTGCAGATGGACCATGATAAATTACATTTAATTAAAAGCAAGGTAAAAAGATTTAGAAGAAAAAAGGACCTAACCGTGGTTGAGGGAACACACAGTATAATATGACAAAGAAGCTATTGGCCGATTCTGTCCAAGCCACAGTCTCACAATGGGGGTTAAGTTTGTAGTTGGCTCATTCAAATCAAATGTGGTCCAGTAACACTGAGCTGACCTGCTTCTCTGCTGGCAGCACCCTGACCATGTACACACTCGTTCTCACGGGACACACTCTCTCTCCCTTGTCTTTTTAAGCTCAGTCAGTTTCGATTCTAAAAATGATATTTAGCAAAGACAACAATCAAAATGTTGTTGTGAGTGAAAAACCAACACTTAGAGGTACCCAGAAATAAATGACATTCAGTCAAGAAAAAGACGTGATGGATTATAAAAGAAACTTTAAAGGTTCAACGTGTAGGATATGCCAGAATTTTAACATAAAAGAAATGAACTAACATTATCAACAGAATGTGAAGAGATAACAGTGATGACGTTACGTCAAAGACGTCTATGTGTTGTGTTGCACTAGCGCCGCTCCGTTCAGTCCTGTAATACCGGCGATAGTGAGACACTGTAGCGCCAGTCTGCCCTCCGTACAGAGAAAGAAGAAGTATAGCTGCCCTATAGCAGACTCAGGGCTTGTCAACATTACATCCATGATCCCTGCACGTTTTGCTCGATTGTTTTGATTAAATCCAAAGTGGCAGGAACGAGAAAACGACTCGCACCCCCGCCTCGTCCGCACCTTCGGCGGGAGGCCGGTTCGCCTCCAGTGTGCTGCGGCTGGGCGACGTTCAGATCTTCTGTTAGCAGTGAGCAGATAAGACTGATTTAGCCGACCTGTCGCTGGATCGTCAAACTTTCTTTTGCTTTCGTTGCACAGATTAGAGCCGGCGCTCCATCAGCCGGCCGTTACTCCCGCTGCTGGGCTATTGGCCGGCCGAATTTCGAACCGCCGGAGCCGCTGTACGCAGTACTATGTCGGCGCGGAGGACGAAATAAAAACACGAGTCGTTACCTCGTCTCTGCCGCCCAGACCTAAGCCAACATACAAACTATCAAAGTGTATCATTAAACGGAACGTACAGCCCCAGTGCCACAGTAAACACAGATATCTAAGCCCCATGTAAAGATTGTAAGATAACAGTGAAATTTAGACCAACTGTCAGCGTTTCAGCAGTCTGGTCTAATGAACTCACTAACTGACAGACAGGCTTACACAGAAGTAAAACATACACAGTAAATATATAGCTGTAGAATACAATAAACAATGTAAAGAATAGGCTACATTAGAATACTCTAAAACTTAAAATACAACAAATATGACAAACTACTAAAAACTGAAATATAAACAGGTTGACCTACTATAGTTGTTTTTTAATAACTGATGGTTTTTATGATTGGTGAATTTAAATTGTATGGACCCAGTAGTAGAGGTGAAATACTGCCCCCTATTTCTTTGGAGCTGGCGGCTCAAAATGATACATTGAACCTTTTAAGGCGTTCTAAAATAACACATTTATGCCAAAAGTCCTTTTCACTGCAGTGACAGAATATAAAGATAAGTCGTGTGTTAATAACTGGGACCAGATCAGCATTGCAACCAGTTTTCACACTTGTCACACACACACACACACACACACAGACACACACAGAATAGCCCTTTTTGATGCATCAGTTATTACAGATGTACATAGGCACTCTCGCACAAACGCATACAGACTCACACACACACAAACACACAAGTGGCTTCACAAATGCCACAAACTGGACACACACAAATGCACATGTACTCATAAGAATCACAATCGGTTCTCACTGGTTCCCATTTGCCCTGTAACCACAAGAAAACAAATATAGGCTGGATATGTGTGTTGGTGTGTGTCTTTGTAGCAACTGGGGCGTGAGAGAGGGCTATCCTGTGTGTGTGTGTTTGCGCGTGTGTGTGTGTCTGTGCCAGACTGTTGTGCGGTCTCGGGTGTAAACGTGCAGTCAGGACTCATTTGGCAGACAAACAGGCCGCAGGGTGGCTGGGGAATCGACGTGTGTTTGTGTGTGTGTTTGTCTTCATGTGTGTGTCTGATAGAGCAAAGGGAAGAGAAAAAAGAAAGAGAGCGAGAGAGCAAGCAGCAGAGGTTAAGTCTGCATGACTGCACTGCAGCCTCTTTCTGTCAGACCAATGTATGGCACAAACACACATACCTACACACACCGCACGCTCTCTCTCGCTCTCTCTCGCTCTCTCTCGCCCTGTACTTTAATAGATACAAGAAGAGAGTGTCCTAATATTTTAGCAGACACACCCAAGCAAAAGTACACACATATCCAACAAAATACATATTTCGGGTCATTAACTTGACCTCATGCACCCCTTACATAATCCTAAACTTTATGTGCACACTTGTGCTTATTAAAAACAGAATGACTATACAACCCTATCTCCTAGAAATGTACTTCCTATACTAATAAATGTTGTTGCTCGATCCACCCAGTTCTTATACGGCACAGAAGACGTAGAGCTCATACCAAAGACATACACATATATCCAATACTGGTGTCCAGGGAAGACATGGCTTCACTTGCAGGTCGCGTCCTATAGTAATTTACTCTTCTTTAAACTTTATATGCAAAGCTTTGAACTTTATTTTCATTGTACGTCACTGTACATTCAGCTCAGCCCACCAACACCACCGTAAACACAGGCCGCACAACATCCACACATACACAAACACACTCAAACTACCACACATGGTATGAGGTGCCTTATCAACAATGGGCAGAAAGGAAATGTAATTAGAGCCAAATAGGGAACCTTCTTTTGTCAAGTGAAATCACAGGTATGAAAGAAAGGTCTCCACCTCTCCCACCACCAACTCCATCTCTCCTTCCAACACCTCCCCCCCTTTTACTTTCTTCTCTCCTCCATCTCACTCTTTCTCGTGCTCTCTCTCTCTCTCTCGCTCTCTCTCTCTCTCTCCATCAATACCTCTCTCTCTCCATCATCAGCACTAAATTCCCATTGATGTTTCTTTTCTTCTGCTGTATCGATCGCTTCATGAGAAGGAGGGGAGGAAGGGAAGAAGGGAGAGATGGCGTTATCTGTTAATTAATTTGTCCTGAAGCTGGCCGCCTATTAATCAGACAGATAAGAGGCATTGGATGGCTGAACAGCGCAGACAGGCTGGTGGGAAGGGGAGGGGGTCGGGAAGGCGCACACACACACACACACACACACACACACACACACACACAAACACACATGCAGAGACTCACAGAAGCTCATGTATGGGAATGTACGCATACACAAATAATCCAAACATGCAGATGAAACAACAAGTCAGCAAAGTTACGGTACAATATTCTATATTATATCGGTATTACGAGCATGCACATATTCACAAAAGCACACACAAAATGCTTTCACACACCACACTCACCGACACACACACATACACAAACCACGTCCTGATAAAAATCATTGATGTACCTCAATAAGAAAAGCTGCACTTTCAGCTCAATAAATTAATCACAGGGGTTGTAATTATTGGTGTTTCCGTTGTGTGTGTTTGTTTGTGGACAAATGTGTGTATTTTTTTACGTGTAG
>CALSCE010009344.1:18849768-18862981 GCA_943593645.1 Bovichtus variegatus | reverse complement strand
CACACACCTACCATCTCAAGAGGAGGCACATTGGCAGCAGATGTTGTTGAAGAAATATCTTCCTTCTCATCTGCCTGCTTCTCCTGGCAGGATGCTCCGCTCAAACACACACACACACACCCACACTGGAAGGCTGCAGTGAGGCTGACAGGTGTGCTCACATGGGCCACTGTCTTTGCCTTTCCTATGAAGGCTTGCACACACACACACCAAAATGCACACATAGGCAGACAGGCAGGTGTGAATGGACAGGTGTGTGAGGAGAGGACAGCTGTGAGGAAAGGTGTGAGTGGGCAGGTGTTCCATTAAAGAGATAGACAGACAGTAAGAGAAAGACAGAGAGGGGGAGACAACAAGCGAGCGTCTGGTGCACTTAAGTAAGAATGTAATCGACAGATATGAAATGAAGAAGTGAAAATATTACAAACAAAATGAAAGCATAAAAAGCTGACATTCAGTACGGAAAGTGGAAATGCAGACAAAATGTAGGAAGCTAAAAATGTGAAACAGAGAGAGACCCCAACAGACAGGCCGTGTAGGCCGAGATGTATCGCGATGGACGGAAAGAAGGTGACGCCAGAATCAGACACACAGATGGTCAGTCGTAGACACACACTGACAGATAAAAAGCCATGGATTGCGATTGGAGACAGACCGATATAGACGTAGGCAAATAGAAAGACATGGATTGACACCGGAGAAAGCAGGAGTTTTGAGGCCATAGCAGCAATTAGTGTGTGTGTTTGAGCGGTGCAGCAGCGATGGCCAGCATTGATCCATGGAGGCTGTGTCAGGGGGAGATAAGGCCTGCCTTCCCCAGAGAACAGCCCCGGGGACAGGGGGGAGAGGAGGAGGAGGAGGACTCTGGTCAACTAGATGGACGGATGGAGGGAGGGAAGGGAGGAGAGACGATCTTGACCCTCTCATTAGCTTCAAAACAAGCTTTATTCTCCTTTTTATTCCCTTTTCTCCTCGTCAATTTAACTTGAACAGCATGACTGTTTATTGAAAAAAAAACGTCTTTACCAAAAAAGAAATCTTAATTAACAACTCTCGCTTTTCTTCTCTGTCCCAATCGACCCAGGTTTCTCCACGCTGTCTTTGGCAGACCAGATGAGTCTACTGCAGAGTGCATGGATGGAGATCTTGATCCTACGTGTTGTGTACCGCTCACTGTCCTTTGAAGACAAGGTTAGCGTCTTTCGCTTTGTGTTTGCTTCTAGCTCGAATGAAATATTTGAATATGAATGTTTCATTGCAACCTCTCTGTGTCTCTTTAGTTGGTGTATGCTGAGGACTACATCATGGACGAGGACCAGTCAAAGCTAGCTGGACTTCTGGACCTGAACAATGCCATCCTTCAGCTGGTCAAGAAATACAAGACTATGAAGCTAGAGAAGGAGGAATTTGTCGCTCTCAAGGCCATTGCTTTGGCTAACTCAGGTTTGAAATTCTTCTTCTTTGTCTGCGTCTGAGTGTGTGATTGAGTTTGTGAGCACGCGACTTGTGGAGAAAGAGTTAATCCTAGGAACCTCCAGTCCCATGGGACTCATTTAAACTGAACCATCAAAGGACTGATTTCAATACTCCGCATCCAAACACACACGCAAACACACACACACACACACGACTGCGACACATGACGCATATTTTCACACTCAGAGACACTTTTTTTCTTTTACTGCACCTGCAATTGTCAAACCTCCAACTTTCCCTGTTGAAGCCACACACATTTGACTGGTCATACACATTATAGTCACACATTCCCCTACAATTATTTTACGTATGCACGCGAAGGTACAAACACACACACACACACACACACGTCTTCAACCTGAATCCCAACCCCCCCCCTCCAAGTGGCGATCCCTTTTACAATTAGCATAGTCGTCTCTTCAGATGCCTGTTAAATAAGCTAAAATCATTAGAACCCAAAGTCTGTCGATAAGGCCCCCTCTCTGATGTGTCCAGCTGCATCGACAGCTGACTGACACACGCACACACACACTCTCTCTCACACACACACTCCTTCTTCCTCCCATGACCCGTCTTTTGAACTTTGTCTTGGAAGCCGGCCAGCTCTTCAGTACTCTTTAATTACAAGGGGGGAGCTGTCAATACAATGTGTTTAAATGGGAGAATGCAATGGAAGAGCTCTGAATAGGGAAGATGGGGTCTTTTGTTCTGACTCTGCCAACATCAACGCACAAACACATTCACACTCTTTTTCTCAAATATGCCAATTTCATCTCTCTGACTCCTACATAAACACACACTCAAACATATAACATTAATGTGTACTTAAATGTGAGCCATTGAAAACTGTTTGCTCACATGCATACAGCACATACTGTCATGCACATGCAGGAAATATTGACATGTTGTTTTCCTGTGAGCTATGTGACAATCAATCTCTTGGCTCTGCCTATTTGTGTGCGTGTATGTGCATGTGTGTGTATTGGTCTATAAATGTTGCGGACTGAAATTTGAGAAAGCTGGCTGTTCTGCCGGCTCGACAACAATGTTGATTATCATAAGGAGGGTTATGATGACTTATTTGGCAAACAGGTGTTACATTGTCCTTTTTGACGCTAATATTTCCAATGGCCTGGGTGTCTTGTCAGGTCTGGAAGAGAGAGAAAGTGTTTTTTTAACGTTAAAGGTGAAGCAAAACTCTGTGAAGTATATGATACTCAATTATTGCTGTCACTCCGTCTTATTTTTATCCGATCAATTAATCTGGCAATTATTTCTTGATTAATAGGTTAATATTTTGGTCCATAATATTTCCCAACAGGACATCTTCAAATTGCTTCTTTTGTCTGATTAACAACCCAAAACCAAAGATATTTATTTTGCAAAGATATAAAACAGAGAAAAGCAGCAAATCATGTTTGACAAAGCTGAAACCAGAGAATGTTTGCTTGCAAATGAACAAAATAATCAAAATGATTAATAATTAACCCATTAATTTGTCTGTAGATAGAATAATGGATAAATCCAACTCTGGTTATTTCTGAGTTGTAACATGTCAGAAATATCCCAATATCAGGATACTTACCACAAAACTAAAACGTTACTGAAGGTAGAGGAAGAGCTGGAAAGGTAGATAAGTAATTGAGTAAATGTCAAATAGAGTATATATTTTATTCTGCAGTTGGAAATTGCAATGCTGTTAAATCATTCTAAAGCTGAAATCCATTAGCCAGTTTGGCACATGCTACTCCAAAAAATACCCAGATAAATCCAGGGAGTAATAATCTATTAAAAGAGTACGTCAGTGTTGAGAAAACCCATATTTGAATAGTCATTCTTTTAACTGATTGAAATCGAAACAGCTGACGCCCAAATAAGAACTTTGCATCATTGCCCAGACTCTCTAACTGCTCTTCAAGACAACAGAATGCTAGCATTAGCATTTTGAAGGGCACTGACACTAATTAATTCACAGGATGCTAATCGTCTGCATTAATGAAGCCAAGCCTTAAGAAATGTTAGCAAACGTGCCCCACATGTAAAGACAGCTAAACTAGCCATGGGAAACAAAAGGCACGTGTAGTGTGGGTCTGTGTGTGTGTCTGTTCATTCATTTATGTGCATGTGTGCATTGTGGGTTCCGTGTTAACATGTGTGTTTTAACAGCCTTATGTGCTCGTGCTCATTAACGTCTGCTGTTTTACTTGTGAGTGTACTGCGGGTCAGAGCACAGGCAGCGGCCATGTCTACCAGCTTAAATACTTAACACACAGTATTAATCAAAAACAATGTGAAACTCATTAAACTTCATTTTAACTTATGGCCATTATAGGCTGTACTTCAGGTAACCAGTTAGTAGAAATCCAAGAATAATGAGGAGAAGAGGAGCAGTAATACTATTCATGTGCACATTTAGCACATGTTTATTAAGGGATTGTTTCACTTTGCAGTATATACTGTACAAAGTTTAGAATATCTTTTCATTTAATAAGAGACAATGTGTAAGGGGGGGGGGGGGCTAAATATTTGGCCTGAAAACGTTACATAGAAAATAATAAAAGAAAGATGAGTGAAAAGTGAAAGTGAGTGTACAGGCAAAATAGAGATCTGCAAAACCATTGATATTGTATTTACATTATATCTTATGTAATTATTGTTATGAAATTTTTTTTTTAAATAACAGTCCACCATATTAGCCTTGATGAATATGATTTCCCCTCCTGCATACTGCTTTTCACTGAGTAAAAATCCAGCTGCAAAGTATGAAAAAAAAAACCCCAGACGAGTGGACCTCCCACTATTTAAACTGGGGGAAAAGTAGAACATTTGAGAACAGATAGAAGCTGAGTTTTCTATTGATCCCTATAGAATCCAACCCACTGACTGGTCTGGACCTGAATACTGATACATGCATTACGCTCTATAGATCCAACACTTTGTATTTGATTGTTTGTGTATGTGTAAGTGTGCACTTTTATGTGTGTGTGTCTCTCCTCACACATTTTATGTTGAATTTATTTCATCTGAACAGTATAATTTATATGTTTCACTTACCATTAAATGGTACGTGTGCGGAATTAACACACACATACAAGAAGTACGCTTTGTTTTAATGTGTCTACATGCACTCATAGGCCTCATCCCCTCTGCATATCTACTTTGTGTGTGTTAGTGTGTGTGTTGGGGTGTGGTGGCCTATCAATAGTTGCCTTGTGATTATTATTTAACATGCATGTAGTCATTGATCGGAGACATTGATCGGAGGTTGGGAGCTAAAGGCCAACTCACATTAAGACTTTGCCTCCCTAAGGGGCAATATGGAGCATTATTATTGAGGGACATTCTCAGCATTTACTGCCACATATGCTGAAACGCACCTTACATGCCAGCTCAAAGAGAGATTACAGATGTGTGCTGCCACATGCTTATGCACATGCACACACACTCACACAGAGATACTTCCAGGTGTTCCGGCATCTCTCCATCATTCTAAAAGTCTATCTCTTTTTTCTCCGCCCACTCGTCTCTTTGTGTGTCCATTCATCACACCCACAGATCCACTCTTTAAAGACAGAGAAAGGAGCAAAGCTGACTTTAAAGCCCTGTTCATGGATTTAATTTCAACTAGAAACTGTAGGTTTTACATCTATATTACAGAGCAATGTTAAACAAGTGTGCTGGCATTTTGAACTAAAGAGTGTTTGAGTTTAAGTACTACATTCATGATTACACAATACTTTTAAATATATATTTGGTCGGCAGTATAAAACACTGATGTTGGTCAAAATGCAAATGTAGGGTTTTTGCACTTTTTTTAAATATACGTCAAAATCACATTTTCACTACACCGTAAATCATTTCCAACCCTGAGTTTGTGGCATTGAGCCTGTTTGGATTTTGGATAGAATCTTTTGCACCTCTCGCCTTTGCAGCACTGAGCAATGACACAGCAGACAGAGGGGGCACAGGTGCTGACAGAGACACATACTGTTGTAAACATCATCTGATAGAGTTGTGGGAGCTTTCTGTGCTGCAAACCAGCCTGCCTTTATTGCTGGACCATAACCCCCAACTTTCCTTTTATTGATATGTTTCATATTAGATTGAAGTGAAGCATAGAACAATATGAGTTTCATGTCTAGATTTAGCCAAACTAACAAACATCTCTGGGCAATACTCCGAATGCCTCATCGAATATCTTTCGTTCACGGTTGAATTTTAATGGTGTATTTGTCTTCCTTCCGTCTCCAGACTCCATGCACATTGAAGACGTGGATGCAGTGCAGAAGCTCCAGGATGTGCTCCACGAGGCCCTGCAGGACTACGAGGCTTCCCAGCACCAGGAGGATCCCCGCCGGGCGGGCAAGCTGCTCATGACCCTCCCCCTGCTCCGCCAGACCTCCACCAAGGCTGTGCAACACTTCTACAGCATCAAGCAGGACGGCAAAGTCCCAATGCACAAACTCTTCCTGGAGCTGCTGGAAGCCAAGGTCTGAGGACGGGAGAAAAGATGGAAGGACAGCCAGACGCCAGTCTGAATCTCACTTTGAATGACCTCTTGCTCTTTTACACGCACACACTCTTACACACACGCACGCACACACAGAAATATGTCCCTTAAGTACGTCTGCTGACACGTCCCCCTATGAATAAACAAGTAACCTAAACCTCTTACCTGAACCCCTGAACCTCCACCGTCTTTGACAAAGGGCGCTCACTTGACTTTTTGTTTTGGGGGAAGATGCAGACAGACTGACATGACCCCCATATTACCAAGGAAAGAAGATATTTCCTTTTAAAACTCGTATCAATCACTCAACAGTTACCACAGTGACTCCAAACATTGAAGATGGCAAAACTCTGCATTTAATAACGATTAAGACGTTATTAAAGACAAACGCTTAAATGAGGACACATTTAAAAAGAAACTGAAAACTCTTCATTTTAGTTCTGAGAGACTGTAAGACTGCACTCGTGTCTCCTCCACCCCCCTCCACCCACCCCCCACCCCCCTATTTCCCCCAACAGAGTTTTTTAAAAGTGTTCAAGAAGAAAACGAGTGGAGAAAAAAAAAAGAACACTAAAGAAGTATTAATGACGTTTGTTGTAAAATTACATGTACAATGAAATTTGGATGGATGGACAGAAAGAAAAGAAGAGGAGATTTCGCCCTGCCAAAGAATGGAACTCATCCATTCAGAGGATGCCAGCAAACTTTACTGTCATAACCCAAAACTGTTTCTGGTTCGATCTACCGGTGGCTTTCAATGCTGGGCCTCACGAGTGCTGCTGGTTTTCTGTTCCACCAGTAAAATGTTTCTGGTTATTATGAAAACCAGCAGGGCCAGGGCCAGGATTAGAAACCACTGCTGTGAACACTTTCTGGTTCTCCCTAAATTCAGATCCTGGTTTCCCATGACTCCCCAACTTCAACAACAACTTTACTATTTGTTGAGGACCAGCGACCCTGGCCTGCCAAACCTCTCAATATAACCATAGAATTAGTGTTCGCACCCTTGACGTGGCTGAAAATGTTTCAAAATATTCAAACCACTTGAGGCGTGATTGACTGACAGAGTTTATAAGTCAAAAATATTACTTAACGAAATACGACTTGATCTATACTGTCAAGAATGGATTCCTGCTTGTCCAACTGGTAGATGTAGGCTCAGTCCGCGTTCTCTGTACTTATTGTGTCAAACACTCCTCTTGTGTTTGGACGTCTGTTTGGAAACCTTTTCAGCCGCTCAGTGGCCCAAGTTTGTAGCTTTCCACACACAAGTCAGTAGAGATTTCAGTCTGTCAATGTGCCATCAAGAAAAGTCCAGCCCATGCTCATCACCCAAACTCCGAAAACTGCAAAAAAAAGTGTCACTCCAGTACTACCCCTCCGTGCTCCGTTGCATTCACAACTCCCAGCTCATCTCTTGCGTCAGCACAGAGATCTTTTTGTCATTCAGGGAGTGATGGGGGCGCTTCAGTCACTCAACGCAATACAAACCAGAAGGAAAGGTGTGCTGACAAAACTGACTACTGAAGAACAACTACTGTTGCTTTCAAACTCCTTATTTATTTTCTTAATTTCTATGTTGAAAATAATCTTAGCGACGAAACCAGTATTAGGGCTGTAAATAACTGTCATCCTGTATATGACATATAACACGGCTTTGTTTTTGTTATTAATATTGTCTTCTTAAAACTGAATCAATCAATATGTCTTTCCTTTTTTCTATCAGCTTGACCACTTTCAGCAATTATCATATATATATAAATATAACAAGTAATAATGTATTAACAAATCAGCGTTTATCTTAGACAACTCTGAGCAATAGTGGTTTTTAAAGGAGGGGTTTGTGCATATGGACTAAGTCTGCAATATTAACATAACGTGCCAGTCTTAAATTTGGGAGAGAGAGGATGGGGATTTGAGGAGAGATTGTAGCTTCTCTTTCTCTCTGTGTAACTTGCCATAAGCTATTAGATAACAGTCAACATTTCGTTTGTTAGAGGAAGTTAGACGGGAATAAATATGGACCAGAAATGTGAGGGTGAGACGTTAACGCTGCCGTCACGTAAAAAGCCATGTGAAGAATGATCATTGTGAGGGCTGAAGAAGTAACGCAAGCAGCCAAAAACGAAAAGATCCAACATCCAGTTTGCATTATCACATCGTTCTGATGTTTGCACCTTTCTTGTGACCGGGATCCTTTTGCTGTCACTTTTAATCTGATTAAAACAAGACGGCTCTTTGTTTAAAATGAGCTTTTCAAGTCATACACAGTTTTTTGTGCTCAAGGCTTAAGTTTCTCAGCAGAGTGCGGGGGCCATCAGAAAAACCTAGATCTGGGTCTGTGCTGAGGGAAGCGGTGCCAGCCAAGACAAAACAACATCCAAATAAAGAAGATGTAAAAACTCCACGCGGACAGTTTCATGTTAGCTCGCTGCTCCACTTCTTAGACACTTTATTTGAACATTTTAAAGGAGATGTTTATGCGTTGTTATGGTTAAAACCAACGCTCCTGCCAAATAAAGTCGACATTGATCAAATGAATATAGGTAGTCTTTCGAGCAAATTATATAGTCAAATCCAGGCGGTTTTGCTGATATTTACGATATTTATCTTGTCTACTAGTTTGTGTTGTACTTCAAATCTACAACATGATTGGTATTTCAAGTCTCATCAAATGACATCTTTGAAAATGTGAATTCAATTCCCTTAATTAGCTCAACATGTAACCACGTAGAGTGATTTCCAGGCATCTTTTAAAGTCAAAGTCAAAAAGTTGCCTGTTAAATTTAAGTGCATTCTTTAGTGGCAAGACATGGAAAGCTGAGTTTACAGGAAGCTGTCTGACATTTTACATTCAAGTGAGGAAACGTCGATTTCATCGTTATAGCAAGACTGTGTCTGACTGATCACAGCTTTAACAGGTGAAGGCAGTCGAGGGAATTTTTTTTTTAATGTCATTCCTAAAGCCGAATAAGAATGCCAAAATGCGTAATGTAGATGACGGTGTAATCTAATATAAAATGGCAACTTGTCACAGCTGAGGAGTGCTGCAGTTTAAGTGTAGTTGATCTCTAACATCACACGCTCTGTATCAAACATCAGTATTATTAGTAAGGGGTATTTTCTCAGCCTTCTTAAACATTGTATATTGTAAATTATACAGATTATAATTCTAACATAAGACATTTTATTGGAAACGAAATCGAGAAAAAAAAAAAGAAAAAAAACGTAGTTCAGCCTCGATGTGTGTTTCATGTTCGCTGTTTTTTCTGTCAAGAAAAAACCCTGTTTCTTTAGTTTTTATCTGTTTTTTTGTGTTAAAGTCTTCTTTTCCTCCTCTGTTGAGTCCTCTAAGGCATTGCTGTGTACTTTTTCTTGTGGTGATTCCCGTTCTTGTGCCGTGTGCTTCTTCTTTAGACAACACGGAGTAGAGTAGAGGCCATGTTGTCTGTCTGTCGGATCAGTCCGCTGCGGGTCTGGGCGCCGGATTCTCTCTCAATGCACCGAAACCGGATGTAAGGCTCTTCTTCTAGGAACTTAACTAGACCACCAAGATCAAATTACAGTATTCATCTTTACCAAACTATACATAAATAATTTAATATTTAGTATCTAAATGAAGAAACACCATACAAGTATTTAAAAAGGGATCATTTGTGTAACTTTCCTGTAGAATAAACAATATACTGTATATCTTTAGGTTTAAATAACGATGAAATGAAAAGGACATTTGAGTAATTCAGAACTGTAGGTGACTCTTTTTTGATAAACTCGCTGTACATAACTGCCTTCCATACAGCTCGGCTCTTATCATCTTTCAGCAGTCAAAAAGAGAAAATATGAAGATGAAAAACTTTTTTTCCCCTATTGTTGTGTCCTGTTTTCAGCTCATTTCCTGGAAGATATCTTGTTTGACAACAAAGAGTAAAAAATGATCAGACGGGTGAACGTTAAGCTAAAGGTTTTTGTGGGTTGATGGGAAATGTTAAAGCAAAAGCTAAACATGTTTAGTTTGCACCTGATGTTTCTCGACGCACTCATTACATTGTGGGACACGTTTCTGCTTTGACCCCAGAATTAAGAACCACAAAGTCACGATTTAAACTCAAAGTCTCCTTTAATGGACATCTTACTTTACTTATTGTACATCTTTATATACATTTATAGATTCTGCGCTACAAATAGCATAAACTCAAAGATCTGGGACTGATCAAATGTCCTAAACATTAACATGTAATGATTTTAGAGAAGAAATATACATACAACATATTTCACATGTGCATAAAATATATTTGTAGGCGATATCCCTGATGACAGAGTTGAACTTCCTGTTTTGATTGTAACTTAAAACACCGTCTCATTGTCAGAAAGATGGTATTTCGTATTATCATCCTCTGTACTTTAATCTACAAACAACTTATGGAAGAAAGGTGCTCTTTTCTTACTATTGTTTCTCTTCTGTTTTTGTTTTTAATTATTTATTCAATCCTGTGTACTTCTGAACAATTCAACACGATGAAAGATTTTACACGTCTCCCTGAGGTGATTAAGGCTAAACTGGAATTGGTTAAAAGCCATGTTTTGAAAGGATTCAAGTTAGATTTATACATTAGTAAATACGGATTTGTGCTTATACGTGTTTCCAAATGTACTTAAATATCAAAGTATAAGCGTCAATTGTTAATTGAAAGTTATGGTCATGACAGGAAATGGTTCGCCTTTTTTTTCATAGTAAAAAAGAAGAATAAATCTACCGGCTAAAATCAGGAGGGAGATTGTGTGATTCTTTCAGAGGTTTCGATACAACTTGCTGCTCATAGCCAAGATATTGTTTAGATGTACAAGACGAAAGTGTTTTCATACAACATTTTTCTTTTCTAGTTTAAAAGCAATATTTTGATAACTGTGCAACGAGACAAGAGCTGCACTTGTTTGTGTTTTGTGTTCTACATCTAAATGCCGTTGTAGCTGTAAAAATGATTCTGCGGTTAGTGTTAAAACCATATAAATGACAACAAACCAAACTGGTGTTTTCTATTAGGAGCGTTGAGGGAAGGACTGTCTGGGTTTTTGCAGAGCCATCGATAGAAAGAGTTTGACCTGGTTGCACTTTGGGCGCCATGTTATCGCCCTCATCTGGAACTTAGATCCATTAGCTGCAAATACTCTATGTAACAATAGCTTAGCTGGAACAGAAGGACGAGTTATTTAGGCGTAGGGACAAGCAGGATTGTCCATCTACAGTGGCTGCCCCTGAAATCTGCTAAGGCCAAACTGTGTCTAGCTACAGCTCTACAGTGTTTAGTCATTTAGTTGTATTTAATCCCCAAATGTAACTGCCACTTTGTGCTGCAGATAACCCTGCAGTCTGAATTTGCAAATGTGAAGAAAATATTTAAGGGAGAGAGAACGATGACACATTTGGATACAAAGGATATTTAAAGATTAAAAAAAAGACCCTGGCGTTGTGGAGAAGAGTTGTGTACGAGAGAAGACCCTGTAGTGTTATTAAAAACATGTCCGTAGATTTTAGATGTGCTTCACATCAGTAAATGAAAAAAAAAGACAAAAAAAGAAACAATAACCTGTATATTTTTGTGACGTGTATCATACAAGTGTGCTCCAACAATAATGTCCATTTGTGTAAATGTATTTATTTCACATTGTATATATTGTTCAATGCAAAAAGAGAGACCTATGATTCTGTAACTTAAACTACTATGGGTTGAAACATTACATGTGTTACTCCAGACTATGCCTTTCAGGATTATTACAGTAGAGCAATATCAATTAAAACCAGGCTTCCAGTTTTGACACCTGTCTTTTGTCTTTGATTTATACACACATTTCTTTCAGAGTGGTACCAAACAATAAGCACATAATTTATGAGATAGTTCACAGAGCAAGCATGCTAGTTTCCAGCAGTGCTGTACTTCGCAAGATTATGTTTACACCGCGTTCAGACAGACAACAGTCCTGAAAAAAAAAGCGCCGCCCCATTTATTTGAATGAGGCCAGGTCGGCTATGCCGCAGAGGCAGTGAAGGTTTGTCCGCCAAGAAAGTTGAAGCTCTACTTTTGCGGCATCATCCAGCGAGGCCAATCAAATACCTGCCAGCATACTTATATTACTTTATAACTCTATTGTTAATATTCTACTCTACCTGATAATCGCCGAAATGAAACAATAAAATAATTGATGGCTTTCCAGAGCTGTAAAATCCTGTCTCACCTGTGTTTAATATCATGTAAAGCCTCGAAGTCAGAGGTCTGTTATTCTAACTGGACTTCCTGGATTGCATTTGTCAACGGTACCTGAAGCAAAACGCCCCCCGACGCAGTATCTTTTGTTGTTTGAACGCACCTTATGGTCTGCTTGCCCACTCGACGCCATTTTGTGGCATAAGTTGTCTTAGTGTTATCTGAAGCTCACCTGGTAGACAATGTCTCTTTTAAAATTGGCCAATTGTTAGTTACTAAAGGGCAAAAACATCAAGCATTAGGACTCTACTCAATCCCGAGTGACCCTACCAATGTGGCCAAGAAGTGTACCGCACACAACCAGTCATTGTGTAACAGTGCTTTATAATGCATTTCAGTGATTTACTAAAGCTGAAAGAGCTGCGGTTGTCAAGGTAGAGGAGCGTGTGTATTATTTGGATTATTTGATTATTATGTGTATTATATTATTACTCTGGATGTAAAGTCGAATGAAAAAGAACAGTGAGGAATGAATGGAAAGAGTGAGAGGGAGGGGAAGAGAGGGGGAGAGAGGGGGAGAGAGGGGGAGGGTGGGAGGAGGAGGGGAAAGGAAGTGGTAACAGCTTGCTCCGGTGGGTGGCTAACTACTGTCCATTCTGAATGGCCAGATCTCCTGCTCTTGCCAAGGGCACTAAACACACACACACACACACACACACACACACAGAGACACACACTGGTGTAAGACATTCTGTGTACAACATTAAAAAGAAGAGATTTTACAAAAACATAAGCAAACATGGTCATAAAACAAAACAACAGATTTTTCAGACTCGTTTATTCTAAGAGTCTTTAACAGTTGTTTATTAAATAATTAGCCTCCGCTCTTTTTTTTAAATAATTTTTCTTCCTGTTTGTTTTTTCTTTTTCTTTTACTTTATTGTTTCTTGCTCTGTCAACCTCATTTACTTCCCTAGTCCCTCTCTCTCTCTCTCTCTCTCTCTCTCTCTCTCTCTCTCTCTCTCTC
>CALSCE010009344.1:18829122-18844146 GCA_943593645.1 Bovichtus variegatus | reverse complement strand
ACACACACACACACACACACACACACACACACACACACACACACACAATATGGACTCTGTGACTTAAGGGTATAAAATCTGAAAAGCCAAATTGTTTTTATATCTAGTTTCTGTTTTATTTCATTTAGAGCCAAGGAGGATAAATGATGAACGTGGATTAAAATACATACATTATATCTATTTATAGAAAATGCTGCATAAAACAAGGACGAGAATGAAAAGGACATTGAGAGAAGAGCAGTGGTGGAGGACAGTAAGAGGGATTGAGGGCATGGGGAGGGGAGAAGGGAATAGAGTGAATGAAAGAAAGAATGAGTGGTGCCTGTGGAGAGTGGGATGTGTGGGAGAGAGTGGAGGACAGAAGTGACCAAAATAGAGTTTAGACAGCAGGATGACGCAAGCGGCAGTGGAAAATGGAAGAGATAGCCTAAATAAACCTTACACCAGCACAGCAGAGAGCATTTTCAGTCAGCATAGTTGCCAACTAAGCATGTTGCTGTGGCGTTACAGAGATTTGATGTACATGCATATTCGATGCACGCCACTGTAAATTAAATTTGAAAGATAGAGTACACAAAGACGTATGTGAAAAATGTTGTCTATTTCTGTTCCATTCCCTCTTATGGTGTCTTGTGAAAAAAAGGAAAGCTCGTGGAATTTTTTTGATGCCAGCATCTAGCAGCCGTAGTGATGCTGCATCCTGAGGCGCTGCCAAAGTAGCTTCAACTTTCAGTCATGGTGTTGGTCCCTTGATTAGTATCATGGCCCCACAGGGTATATGGCTCGAATAGTGACAACAAAAATACATAGAAGTTTTGCAGGGTACAGCTTCTTCTTTTTTCCACATATCCTCCCTTTTCTGAGTGAGCATAGGGCTGGGCGACACTTCAATGTGATCATTTATCATATTTCAGTGGAATCGTATTGAGTTAAAATCATATCTTGTAATATTGTGATACACAATTTCTAAATCGATAATAACAAGCACATACTAACTTTTTAAGGGAATATTATTTGAAGGTTGCAGTTTTGTTTTTACATTACACTTCACATTACCACTCAGTTCAACACCATTAACAAACTGAACTCCAGTTAAATCAAACTATTGTCTTGTGATTACTCTGTTTGTGTGCATGCATGTCAACGAGTGTTCAGATGGAAATATATATATTTTTTCTCTATAATTTCACTTGAAACTGTTTATGTTGCACTAACATTCTTAATTAAATGAGAAAGTCAATATTGTTCCTGTTTCAAGTATTTTCTTCACACAGGACTTTACAAAAATAAGCTTTACCACATAGTTATTTCATATCTACTTTTCATTTATTAATTACGAGAAACATGCTGTATCGTGATGTATATTGTTATTGAGATATGAAATATCGTGTTTGAAGATTTTGTGCCATATTGCCTAGCCCTAAGTGAGCATCAACCTATAGTACCTTTTCCACAACCAACAAAGCCGTACCGGCTGTGAAGTAATCTTCTGAGAATTCACCCACGATGTCTATCTACAAAAATCTACCTCATCTGAGGTCATTTAAAAAAACACATTTTTTAAAAATATATATATATATTTTTTGTTATTTTAAAACGCACTGTGGGGGTTTTGACTACTGGTAGCTGTGTGGAGAAATACTTGAGTGCGTCCCGTTTTGTTTGTGTCATACACACCAACAAGGATGTACCGTAATTTCTGGACTATTCAGCGCATCTGAATGTAAGCCGCACCCACTGAATTTTTAAAAAATATGTATTTTGTACATAAATAAGCGGCACATGTCTATAAGCCGCAGGTGCCTACCGGTACATTGAAACAAATGAACTTTACACAGGCTTTAACGAAACACGGCTTGGAACAAAAATAAATAGGCCTTTAAACGCCTTCAACTTGAAAGCTGCATCATATGCCTTTCTCCGTGTCTTTGCCATGATGAGGGTGACAACATGACCGTAATCAGAATCGTGACCATTCATAATGTCCGCTGTTCATAATGTCCGCTGTTTAAAATGTCCGCTGTTCATAATGTCCGCTGCTGAAGACATTCCAAGAACTAATAATGCAATTGAAGGTTGGCATAATGTTTTTAGAGGTTCATTTGGTACACTGAATGAAACACCGAGAAATTTCGTAAAAAAGTTAATTACCGTAATGAATGGGAAGTTTGAGCGCGCTCGATTTACGTCACATTATGTGACGGTGCTCAGTTTTTTGCCGACATGAAGCTTGTGAAAGCGGGAAAAATCCATAAATTAGCCGCGTCATTGTATAAACCGCGAGGTTCAAAGTGTGGGAAAAAAGTAGCGGCTTATAGTCCGGAAATTACGGTACAGTACGTGTGACAGCATGTATTGAGGTTTCCTAGACCTGAAGGGAATACAAGATACGTTTTGGTGAGAAACACTAAGATGTAAACAAAACTTTTGTTTATTAACTCCACAATGCACCTTAAACCTATGCACTCCTGCACATATGTATACAGGCTAATATACGTGCACACAGACATGTGCACACGCACTGAAAGAGGTCTTAAATCAATGGCAGCCGATTGATGAGCTCACAATCACCACTATTCTTTACCATTATTTGAGATAAAAATGCTCTTGAATAAGGCCTCAAATAAACGTGCGTGTGTGTGTGTGTGGGTGTGTGTGTGTGTGAGTGTGTGTGTGTGTGGGTGTAACATTTCCATATGGACAACCTAATATTGTATTTTGCTAAAAAACACACAGCCGACCATCAATTTATTCCACTTTTCCTAATCAGCAGCGAGGCCATGGATGTCTCCATACATATTCATGCTGCTCTGGAGACTCAGAGAGACAATACATTTACAGCCCACATTTACCATATTACCCTTAATGTTATTAGACCAGCAAACACAATTTAGACAAATATAAGTCATACATAAGTAATTTACAAAATGAGACAATATTAATTGTGCGATCGTCATCCAGTTTTAATCCCGTTTGTGTGATAGCACTTCAATCTCTGGAATTGAATGTGCCCGGCTGAATAAATTAGTACAATCAATGTATGACTAGATTCTCTGTCATGTGGACACACTCTGTGCAAATCTATGCAAATGTCTTATGAGGAGAGGATAAGAGAAACTCTTCTTGGATAACAAAGCTCTTGATGATCATAGCCTATCTGACACAGTGGTGTGATGTCATGTTCACCCTCTCGGAGGAAAATATAGAAGTAAAACGAGTAAAATATGGCAAGGGATGCTAAAAGCGAGGGTTTCAAACTTCTTTCTGGGTAAATTAGTATGTGTGTGAATGTTTGCTTGTGTAGAGCTGCACAAGCTGCCCCTTTCTGTCACTAGCCAGTTTTTATTGATGCCTTTTAGCATTAAAACCATATCATCATTTTTCTGGCAACTGAAGAAAGCCAGGTAACTCACAAGTCTGCAATTATTATGTCTTTCAAATGTATATATAGAAGTTTATGACGTTGAGTATTTCCTTTTTGCAAATATTTATTTACTAATATAAGTTCATAATTTTTCTTTCTCCACTTTCCACTTGCTCTTCTCTCTTACCTCTTTTGCTTTCTCCATTTTTTCCCCCTTCTCCACCCCTTTCCTCCCTACCTCTATCCTAGCCCCTAGCCACCTCCCCTCTCCTCCTCTCCCCTCCCTTTGCTCCTCTCTGCCTGGTATTGATTAGAAGGCGAACCTCTAATCTCCTTAAGGTCATTAGGAACACTTAATTAAAACCTAGTTAGAATGCCTTTGTTCAACCAAAGCAAATTGCAGCTGTTCAAACGCGATTAGTATGATAACGTAAAAACTTGTCGGCAGGGAAAAATATAAGAGAGGGTCTTTTTTTGGTGGAAATGTTTACACAAATTAAATGCAGAGCGCTTAAGCACACAATGGAAGTCTAAACTACTGCATACTTGAGCTGGTGCTTCTGCTGTGTGTGTTGATGGCATTGTTTATATTTTGCTAGTGGATGTTCAGCTTGATGAAACTAGAGGATTAATGCATGTAACTGGCTTAGGTTACCATATATTTGGCTAAAATTGGTTGTTTTATACACCTGAAGCCAAGCAAAAAAAAGATACAGAAGAATAAGACCAGGTCAAATATATAAGATGTATAAGATTTAATGATGAGAGTTTTTCTGTTGTTGTCATGTTCAAATGATCAGTATTATACACCCTCGCTTTCTTATTCAGCTAATAATACAAGGAAAGATTTGAACCAGAAGCAAAAACAAATTGAAAACAGAAAAGAAAAACTTCCACTTTATAGTTTGGTTACTGTTTATTATAAAGAGACACAAACGGTTATCTACATTACATTTTTTCTGTTATTGCATTTGATGATTTGAATCTTTCATTTCCTTTAACATTAGTCAACTCAGATTTTCACACAAACAGCCAAATGCACACAAATATATGCTTTAAAAATGTGTTTTAATATCAGCCATGTATCATTGGGCATTCACAGCAGCTAGGCCTACCATACATAGTTTTATCACTTTTACATACAGCGATTCATCTCAGGCACGTATTTTAATTAGTAATTTGTGGTTAATTGTTACCAAGGCCCAATTAATGGCACACATAGCAGTGCATCCCTGGTGACTGCCATGAAATTGCTGACAGGGAAAGACACCTTGCCAGGTCCTTTGCTTCTCATTATGGAAAGTAAAGGACCCCCTTTGAAATATTGTTTAAAATGAGCTTCCTTCATTTCAGCTAATCACAATTTCTTCTGCTAAGTGACTGTACTCTACTATGTACAGGGGCCATCAGTAAATACTGAGAATGGATTGACTTGATTTCAGATCTGCTCATCCTCCTTTTGCAAATTGATATTGTGTTCTGTTTTGATAAATTGTACATATTTGGTGATTACTGATTTTGTCTTGTTTCAATGCAATTTCTTTCCCCTGGTTTTGTGGTGTAAAACAGGTTCTTGTTTTATCAATTTCTTTGTAGCGCTCTCTCTCTCTCTGTCTCTCTCTCTCTCTCTGTCTCTCTCCGTCTCTCTCTCTCTCTCTGTCTCTCCCTCTCTCTCTCTCTCTCTGTCTCTCTCTCTCTCTCTCTGTGTCTCTATCTCTCTCTCTCTGTCTCTTTCTCTCTCTCGCTCTCTCTCTCTCTCTCTCTCTCTCTGTCTCTCTCTGTCTCTCTCTGTCTGTCTTCCTTTTTTCACTTTTTCACTTTTTCCTGTCTTGTTTTCTTTCATTGGGCTGAAAAAATGACTAATAAAGTCTGAGGTTATTACTGCTTATGCAAGGTTTAGTTTGATTATTTTAATGTATTTATTAGTGCATTGTATGCATGTATTTTAACATTCAGTCATTGTTAATATGTGTCTAAAGCATTCTAATTTGTAGAAAGTTTAAGATGAAAATATGTTTGTGTCAATGTTTGAGAGCACAACTATAATATCCATCTGTTTTTATTTCCTCATCAGTGCCATAATGCACTGCACCATAAAGAGGTAAAACAACACAGTTTTAGTAAAAAGACAGTCTCACCTCTGAGGATATTTCATTCATTGATTCACTCTCTGTGGCCGGAGAGGATCACCGTTGCCTAGCGACGGCAGTAGCGTTCCTCAGCTCTCTGAGAGCCACTTGTGTGAAACACAGACGCATGCCACGTAGGAGGGGGGCAAAGCATTACTGCCAGGCAGGGGGGATTATTAGGCTTTTTAAATTGCATATTGATGCCTCGCTGTCACTGACAATCTTTAGTATTTTGTAACAGATGCAAAACGGATAGTTCTCAGCCGCCTCGCGGGCTCTGAAGTCCCGTTACCTGGCTCTCAGCACTGTAACGTTGCCTCATCGTTACTTACTTTGCGCCCAATATCCTGCCGCCTCGAGCGCTGCTGGCCAGATGGCTGCTCGCGGTAATCTCCTTAGCAGCGCGCGCCGCATGTTCTGAATGAGAGAGGTACGACAGAGAGAAACACAATTAGGAGGCTTTGACAAGTTCAGCTGCACTGTCATTCAGTGTGTCTGTGTGGGCTTGAGCGGCGGACAAACACAACTCAAGTCATGTTTGGAGAGGACTATTTTTCCTGCTGGAGCGGCGCCTGCTCTCGCTGACAGACAGGTGTGTGGAGAAGTGCAGGTAGTCCGCTTGTTTAGTGCGGCTCACGCCAGACAGAGCAACAAGTTGAGTGTGTGTCGACGCTGCTCTGGCGATGGGGATAGAGCTTTGTGCTGCTGGGACTCCACACCGACAGGTAACCACGAGGAGCTACCAAATATTGTATCATATAATATCTGCATAGATTTACAAATTTGTACGTCACATAGCACCTGTTATTAGATACACTGTGAGCTTTCCTATTTTCCATCGGACAGGGAGAGGGTCTAAGTAATTCAACACTAGAGATGACTGCACTGCTGGCCTCTTTTTGTGTGTCAAAATGTGAAATTGAAGCTGATAAGTATTGTAATGAAGAGAGCTTTGGCCTAAGCCTCAATTTCCAACAAACTTATGTGAAAACCCGTTTAGTTGGATACAAACCTGGAGGCCAGATGCCAGAGGAAAAAGGGCATGTTTAATTCAATGGAAAATGAAGAAAAGGGGAAAGCAATGTAGCAGTATCAGTTGAGCTGTGCCTCCATCAAGCTGTACATGATAGTGTAGGCTTTGGCTAGGGAATAGCCTGCATGGCATTTCACTCTCCTCAGATTTGTCTCATGTTGGATTTTGGTCTGACCACGTCTCTCTTTCCTTCTCTCCTTCTCTCTTTTCCCTCTCTAGATTGTGAAATCCTACCTATCATGTGAAGGCTTTGGTTGTGGTTTGTGTGTGGGAGTGTGTGTATGTGTGCGCGCGAGGAACAGAGACAGTGTAACAGAGCTAAGCTTCGTAGCCTCACCCTAGGGGCACTGGCCTGTAAAAAAAAAAAAAAAAAAATGTCCCTGTAACCCTGGAACCATGACAGTCATCACTTATTCAAGCGCTGCTGGAAGGTTTCGGAAAGAAATCCAGGTTCTTGAACATCCCTCTGACCCGGGGAATGTTGCAGAACCCCTGCTCAAGATCGGAGAACCTCGGGCGATGCTGGACCCCTCGGAGAACTCGATTCCAGAATCTTGTGGGGTCAAAGGCCAGAGATGGATTGATCAGAGAGACGATGAGGGAGGAGTGGAGGGAGAGAAGGCAAAAAGGAAGAGACAAACATGGGGCAGAGGAGTCAGCCGAGAGAGGATTGAGAGAGGATGGAGAGTGGAGAAGTGTAACTTAAGGAGCAAATGTAACAAGAAAGTTGGGGGAAAATACGTGGCAAGAAAGGACAAGAGCAAGAAAGATGTGTCTGGGTGTTCTGGGATTCTGTCAGCTGCAGAAATAGGTGGAATCAAGCAACTGGAGAAAAGGATGGGGAAAAGGAAGATATGGCCTGTTTTTTCTTGGCCATTTCACTTGAAAAACATCACTGAAAGAGGGAAAACCACGATGAAAAAGATGCAGTTGATGAATATCTTTCTCTGGTTTACTCTCCTCCTCTTCAGCCTGTGTCCAAAACCTGCTTCATCACAGGTAAAAGTGGCTTTCAAGGGCCAATTATAATTTGTGATCTGGAAAACTGGAATAGCAATTGTTAACATAACAGACAATGTACTGTGTATTTATTATTTGATGACTATCAAATAGGCTTTTTTTGGAGCAGACATTTTGACCCCTGATAGTAGGAAAAGCAGAGGTGTTACTAATAACATTAACGATGGCTCTGTTCTATTCAAGTGTATGTAAATGTGCTATATACATAGAGTATGTCTAATGGTACAAGATTTGCCTGTAAAATGGGTTATGCTATATTATAAACCTATTCTCTAATTATTATCGCTAAAATGTCATTGTAAATTGTATTTCTCAGGTTTTTGGTCTTCACTATTACTGTAAGTAAAAATTTCAAGAGATTTAGCTTGAATCGTATGATACTAATTATAAACGTCTTCATTCTTAGGGAAATTTCCCCCGCATGGAGAACATTGCTGCCTTCAAACCCGTGTCCACCTCTCCGGCTCGTTCCACCTGTGGGGTTCCAGAGCGGAGCAGCTACTGTCAGTCGCCGTCCTCCCAGACTGAGCTGATGACATGTTATCAGGCCTTCTGTGTCCAGGAGTGTCCCTATAGGTCCTCCACTCCTCCCTATGCCCCACTGCTTCTGCCTGCACACAGGTAGGTAGATCAAATCCACAGTAATGTTATTAAGATATTTATATGACCTCTGACCTTTTCAGTTCATGCTATATTAAAAAAAACAAAACTGAAAAAGAGGTCCTTTTCAGAGAAAATATTTGAATTAAACTTTATTCCACCAGGGGTACCTGTGTAACTGACAGTAATGACACCCGCCCTGGGACTGACACAGAGGCTGGCACCAGTACCAGTTCAGAGGGGCTTTCTGGTGGATCCAGTAGTGTGCTGTTTCGGCCAGTCAAGGGTGGATGCCTGGTCTCTCCCCCCTCACAGAAACAAGGAGCATTGGGTTCCCTCACCCTGGCATTGTGGATAAAACCAAGCTCTCCTGGAGAGATGTGAGTTTATTTTTTCGTAATTTCTAAAAAATGAGAATAATCTCAGTTGCAATGTTGGAGATACTGTATGAGCCATCTATGTAATAGCTTTACATATGAATATGGTAATAGCTTTGAATGGAGTTGACTACTAAAGTCATCTTGCAGTAAACATAGTATACTGTGCATTACAAAATATATGGATTGATAATTTATGGATGGATGGAGCTAGCTATTTGTCTCTGGGCAGTCCAGTAAACACACATCAGTAAATGTGCGGTTCACTAAATTACATATTTTTTTAAAGTTGTATATCCTGTGGCAAGAAGCAAATGCCAGATACAGCATATGACAGCTGTTCATGGCAGCCAACTGATGTTTCCTGTGTCTGTATGACAGTTCATGCAGTAACTTTGATTAGTTGAAAAAATTTGATCTTGATTAAAGTAAATGGTCTCACTCAAAGTATCCTGGTTTTACTCATCACGGCATGTGATTCATTAAAACACTATACAGCTAGAAATGCTTCAAAAACTTTGTGAAATTATATATTTATATTATAATAGCCAGAATTAGCCTTGCTCAATAGCACATTGGTAGTGCCCAGGAGGCTCCTGGAGTCCAAATATCATACTTGGTCTGTGCGGGGACTTGAACCAGCAACCTTTGAGTTCCCAAGACAAGTCCCTATGGACTGAGCGACTGCACCACTGATGACTTTACTGGTGAGGGAAGGTAAAGAAACAGGTAAGAAAACTGACGGTTCACTTTGCTGTTTAAACATACTGTGTCTCAATCAGAAAATTAGACTTCCTGTAGAAACTTTACTTTATGGGAGAACATATAAGACTGAGAAGAAATAACAATGCAGTGATACAGAGCAGTCGTTACAAGTTGTTATAGGTATGAGGATATACTGTATATATTCAAATCCTTGTAGCCTTCGTGGCAGAAATAATAACATTTTTGTGTTTTAGTAATAGATCACAATTACTGATGTACTGTATCAGAGTAGTCCAACAGTGTCATGTGCTGCTGATGAAATACAGCTTCTTGCTGGAATTGCATTAATGCTGTGATGCATAGTCAAATGTCAGATGTGAAATTATTTCTAATATGATTTTCAAACATCGAAAGTGCATTAAAGAGAAAGCCCTGTGATATTGATCTAATAACGAGGAACAATCAGGTCAGGTCAGTATCAGGAAATGTTGGCAAACCGCAGGCTGTCATGTCTCCTACTTAGACATGTTGTGTGTGAGAGACGGAATGGAAGTGTGCTGGTATGTTGCAGGTAGGGCTGGCATGGTGGAGAATTACACACACCCGGATCAGCTTACACACACACACACAAAGCACTGCACACACACACACATGCACACACACACACAAAGCACTGCACACACAAAAAGAGATCAGTTGGCTTTACTTCGCAACCCCATCTCCTCCTCCAGCATACGGCAACACTTACATTTAGAGTAGGTTGCTCGAACAACATGGGATGCTTGTCATGAAACTAGAAATAGGCTAAACTAACATGACGTCTTGGTTTCTATTTGCTGGTTGAGTATGTGTTATTGAAATATAGCTATCAAAAGGGTACTCAACCGATTTTACCATTGGACTCCTATAACATTGTTGGACCCAGGATTCCTTGACAAAACCTGGGACTTACATTACCCACAATGCAACGTGACTGCTGACAGTTCACACAGTTACAAATATGCACCTCCGCAAGACCTGTAAAGAGGCTTGAATGTGTAAAATCTGTATAATTAATGTAGCTGTTGTCCTAAATAACTACCCTTTTGGCAGATTACTTTTGTAGTAAAATGATGTCGTAAAATGTTAATAGACTTTCTTTTAATATGATCAGAAAGTGTTGGCTCCATGTGGACAAACAAGGAAGGCATTACTCAGTGAGAAAATAATGTAATCTTTGTGGATTAAAAAAGATTTTTTTTTTAAGTAAGCTGTTATGGTTTTATTGAATTTTTATGAGATAAAGTCTGTCAGCATTCACATGCGGTGTTTCACGATGTGCTGCAAAGATAAACGCGACTCATAACTTTTCAGTGGGGACAGGTCTGAAGAAAGACCTAGAGCAACACTAAGCAGGTTTCATGTGTTTTTAAATAATACACGATGTTCAGTTTAAATGTTGCTGTTACATCCAACTCTGAAGGGGAATCTGACGGAGATCGCTCCTTTTAAACTTCATGCCGTGATTTTGTTTGTGAAGTTGTCTGGGGATTCAGATGACAGACTGGTCTTGTTGTCTTGGTTTGCCGAACATGACACCTGTATGCACCTGAATGCATCTGAATGGAAGTAATATCTCTCTCCTCACTTTCCCTCTCTCTCTTTCTGTTGCTGTCGTTGGCCATCAGTCTTTTGTTGTAGAGACGATCATGGCTGCCATCAAAGAAGCCAGATGAAAGGAGGTCTCTATCCTCACCTCTGTCCATCTCTCCTCACCCCTCTGTCT
Organism: Bovichtus variegatus; assembly: GCA_943593645.1. Taxonomy (NCBI): domain Eukaryota; kingdom Metazoa; phylum Chordata; class Actinopteri; order Perciformes; family Bovichtidae; genus Bovichtus; species Bovichtus variegatus. The sequence goes on along the minus strand of CALSCE010009344.1, from coordinate 18,833,153 downwards.
TTGTCTCCCCCTCTCTCTGTGATTTCACATCCCTCCCCTCATCTGAACAATGAACAGAGCCAGCCACCTGTTCTCACAAATCGTAGTTTTTACTATAGCGTGGCTTCACTTCCAGAAATTGATTATGAAATTATGTTTTTATTGTTTGAGGGTGCATATTTTGACTAAATATTTATTTTGAGTCTGGTTACATGCACTTGACTAAAGTGTTGTTACATGGACAACATGGAGTAAAAGTAGATGTACCATGTCATAAATATCACAGATGATGGAAAGCCTTATTTGTTGTTGTGCTTTATTTGAACAACAAAATATCTTGAAGTTTTTTTGACAACTTGTCTTTTCCCCCAATCATCACCTTACCTTGCCCTAGCAATGAATGCATTATAGCTCAAATGCACAAGTCAACAGAATGTTTAACAGCAACAATTTTTACCATCGACTAATCATTTATAAATATAACGTACAATTTTCAAGCGAAGATGCCAAAAGTTTACTGCTTCCAGCTTCTAAAATATGTGAATTTGCTGGTTTTCTATAATAAAAAACAGAATATCTTTGTTTGTTTGTTTCTTTTTTTGTTGACAAAACACGCACTTTAAATATGTTAACATAGGTTCTGAGATGGGCATCTTTCACATTGTTCTGACATTTAATAGACCAAATAATTAATGATTCAAAACGATAATATACAGCTTAATCAATTATGACAATAATGCTAAGTTGAATTAAGACTCTTATGCTTGTATTAGACGTTTTCACACAATAAGCGTTTTCAGTCCAGTAAATCAGTTCTTTAGTACGTAATCAACTTATATAAACTTTCTTCTTGCACTCATTATCTCTGTCTGTCTTTCTATCCTGAGGTCTCTCTCTACAGGCACACACACACTCAAATCATGTGCAGACATACATACATACTGTATGGTCTCTTTCTCATGCATACATCTATCTGATTTATAGGGTATGTGGCTCTTGGTTCATAAAAGTCATGATTTCCCATAAAATGTCAGTGATGGTGGTTAATGTGACACGTGCAGGGTGTGTGTCTGTGTCTGCACCCAGTGTAGCAGCTCAAACCCAGCAGTCATGTAAAATATTGATATTCCATGTGTAAATGTCAGAATGAGAGACTGTGAGTGTGAATGTGTGTAGTGGCATTCGACTCCATGGGTTTGAGAGTCCATTCTTCCTTTATCCTTACTTCTGGGTTAATTTACAGCAACTTATCATTACCAGATATTCAAATGGACTGTCTGGACTGTCCATGGCTGCTGAACTAATTCTGTTGCATATACGTGTATTGTGTTTCCCTCAGGATGCTGTTGGAGAAGAGCTCAGGGAAGCGGTTGGTTTTTTCTGTGACGGTGTCCGAGCAGGCGGTCATCCTGCGGTGTGGCCAGTCCAGCAGTCACACTCCTCTGACCGTCAGCTTCAGAACAGAGGGGAGGCTCACACTGGAGAAGTGGACACACCTGGTTCTGCAGGTAACAAATCTCAAGGGTTTGGGGATCCCGATAGACGCATGAGAGACAACTGCCCTGTTAAACAATGTCGGTCACTATGAGAGGCACATGATTATGAGCGTGTATGTCTGTGCATCCATCGGTGAGTTTGAGTGCATGAAATTCAATCAATCTACCTTAGAAGAACCATCACGTTTGCGTTTAACCGTTGCCATAAGGGTTGTGAAATCGGAATGGTATTTTTTATCACAGACGTACTGTCTCTTTATCTTCCTCTCTGTCTGCGTTTCTCTTTCATTCTCTGTCCATCTTTTTCTCTTCCTCTCTACGAGCTTGTGGTAATTATACTGGCAAACATCTGCTTTGGCGCAGCTGCTGGGGCCAGGGGCACGCACATTACATGAGACACACACAGACAGACGATGCCTCACACTTTCAACACTTTCAATTTCAAAAACATCTATGTCCTGTATGGAAAACTAACTTCAAACCCCCTGGAACTCTTTGAATTTGACTTGTTTTTTTTAAAGTCTATTTAGGTCTGTGGGTATTTTCAATGGTTTACTGTGTAAAACACAGAAGTTGATGTTGTGCTTTTGTAAGGTTTTTTATTTAATTACTTGGATAAGTTTCAAATGCATTTTTGTGGATAACACAGTACTTCGATATCTTGTTATTTAGGAGTCGTTCTGGTACACTGGAGATCCTGTAAATAATATTTGGTCAGTTCAGTTTCAGTTTCAGAATGTGAGTATGATAATTGAATACTTGTTGACATAATTTACCATTATCACAGAACCATAGGAAATTGAAGCTCTGTGAAGATTTGCATTTCTTAATTGTATTACATACTTTCTGTAAGTAAGATAACAATATATGCATTTATTATCTCTCTTTTTGTGTTTTCTTTCAATCCTTTATTTCTCCAGAACCAATTGACTCAAGTGGTACATCAACTAGACATTTTAGAAGGCATCAGAAGTTAGAAATACAAGACGGTCCTCAACAAAAAAAGGCTTTCACAAGCTCTGATCATTCTGAAATGGCAACTAGTGAAGTGGAGAGAATCTTGAGGCCACAAATGAATCCGTGTGTGTGTGTGCATGTGTGTGTGTGTGTGTGTGTGTGTGTGTGTTTCTAGTCTGTTGTAGAATATCATTTTACAGATTACTCCACTGGACAATCTTTATCTTTCAGCATCTCTGAATAACATCAAGGTACCTAGGGAGAAAACATGGTCACCATGACAAGCCTAATCACTCTACGTGTCTGTTACTGAAGCTGTTTGTTGCTCTACTTTTTACCTGAGTAATCTTTAGGCCCAATCTTTCTTTACTGCATTTTATCCACAACACATTTTGTTAACCTTTTTTTATTGCCCCTAACTGATACTTATTGCACTACGATACACATTGATTATGACATTATATTAACCTGTTGATGACATTTTAAATCATGAATTCTCAAATGAAATCTTAAATAGTAAAACAAAAATCAATAAAACAAACAAAAAGCCTTGGATAAAACAAGTCAAATACTTGTTTTAAATAGTAAAACAATATTTAAAAAAGTGACTGAATAATCTGTTTCAAATAGATAACCTTTTTGATAATCTTGGTGTCCATAAAGACATTTCCCTATTCATATTCCATTTTCAAGATAAGTCTTAATTCAAATTAAGTTTCCAGTGGTTTCTTTAAAAGAGACTGGAGGTGCTAAATGCAGGTAGATAAAGGATTGCTCTGTATATCAACTGCAGTTTGATTTAAAGCACGATTCAAGGCTCGAGGGGTAAGCCAGGAATGAGGAAATTATACATGTTGACCAGTACTTAAAATGATTGTGCCCAGCCAGAAAATCTAACTTGACAGTTTAGTTTACTGGCTGGCTGACTGGTGTTGATGCCTGGTACAGTAATTTGGCTGTCCAGTGTGTTGTAGGCTAAATGTAGTGTTGCTTATGGCTCAATTGCTAACAAGTGTGTGTGTGTGTGTGTGTGTGTGTGTGTGTGTGTGTACACAGCATGCATGTACACAGTATGCATGTACACAGTATGCATGTATGCCCTTTAGAGATCAGGTTTGTACATACAGTACGTGTATGTACAGTATCTGTGTTCTACATGTCCATGTAGGCATGGAAAAGTGTAAGGCTTGCAGGTATTTTTGCTCAAATTATGTTGCGTTGGTGTTGCTTGGAGGTGTTTTGAAAGTATATGTGTGTGCATTCTTGTGAATCAGTCGGCCTTTCGTTTAATGGTATGATGATGTGATCTGTTTTGACCATTCACAAGAATAACATAATCATTCTTGACACTCAAACACCATTCACATCCTCCCATATTTGTGCATGCACACGCACTTATCTACTCACTCACTCACTCACTTACACACACAGATGCACACTCGCACACTTACAGTTCAGCGATAATTTGTAGTAGACTTGTCAGCCACAATACAGACATTACCCTATGAAGGAGCTGGGTAATTTAGAAACCTTTCCTACACACACACACACACACACACACACACACACACACACACACACACACACACACACACACAC
>CALSCE010009344.1:18815354-18829112 GCA_943593645.1 Bovichtus variegatus | reverse complement strand
CACACACACACACACACACACACACACACACACACACACACACACACCAGTGAATAACATCAAGTCATCTGTCGGTTTGAAAGATCAAAACACCAAAAAAGACAGTCAAAAGGAATACGGGTTTCCAAGTGCCAGGAGCATTTCACACACACTGACACGCACACGCACGCATGTACACACACAGTGCCAGGAGCAAGGTGCTGTAGGGATGCTGGTGCTCCCTAGGTAGTTGTCTTATCTGATTATGGTAACGATGTCGAGAATAGTGGAGGAAAAGGTAGCCTGGGGGAGGGAGGGACTGAGAGAGGAGAGGAGATGGGGAATGTGAGGGAGGTGGCTCAGTGTTGTTAAGTGATGATGCTTACGAAGTCAGTTTACTGTGGGACCCACTTTCCTGTACATTTCTGCAGAATTTATTCATCGTAGCTCTCCTTGTATGTAAGAAAATTACCTCTACTACCGGAGGGATGGGTACGACCGGTGTTCCAGTGGCTGATGATGTGTGTAATTAACATAACTTGTTCCCTCTGTGGGTGTGTTTTTGTTATCTGAAGTGCCTCGCTTACTGTGATTGCATGAGGACAACATTGGGCATTTGACACCATGGACTGAGTGGTTGGGTAGGGAAAATAATGAGCCGCAAGCAGTTCTATCCAGAGCCTCTTCACATTAAGATGAAGAGTAGGTGGGATATTCATAACAAAGCCACATCAGGAACAACACACCCAGTGTAGCGGTGTGGGCCAGCGCAAATGGGATGCTACGTTGAGACTGCAAAATGACCGGCTATTATCGGCAGTTTACCCCCATGATGCTAGAGGCTCCTGTTGTCAAGTTTACCTGATTTGCCATTATTGGACAAATCCAATATAAATGCTATACTGTTGAGAGGCGCAGGCTTACTTTGGTAGAATTTGGCATTGGTTTACACACCCTTCTGTGCTGGCTCTAAATCATTTTTAATCAACTTATAACCACTTTTTTGTGGTATGCCTCTTCATTTGAATATCTTGCACTTTGTGATATTGTATTATTGTAGCAAGGATAGAAACAGAAAAAATATAAAAGCTTAGAGTTGAAAATGTTCTGTAAGTCAGGGGGTTAGAGGAAATCTCGAAGAAGGTGTCAAGTGTAGAGAGGAACAGAGAGATGAAGAGAAAGAAGTGACAAAAATAGAAGGCAAAAGATGGAAAGAAGAGAAAGTAAAGGAGTTTGCGATTTAAATAGCTTTGGAGTACTATCTTTTGGAGTACCAGTGATTGACTGTGCGCCTGGAGGACCCCCAGAGGGGTCCGTCTGTTAGTGCCTGAGCAAATCAGCATTATCGGATGAGGCAGTGGCAGGGACAACCAGTCACACCGGTCCCATCACGACCCAACACGGCAGCATGAATGTTTAACACTCATGCGTACGCACACGTACACACACTCCTTTTTCTTTCTCTTACCATTAAACACATGGACACACTGGTGATGTACGTACTGCCTCCACATATACACAGCACCACAGGCACACACACAGAGAAACGGCTGGTTGCTTCTTTCAGAGGGCTCTTACCTGTTGCGAAAGACGGAGAAAAGAGAGGAGAAACAGATTTGTTAAGAAAAGATGAAAAAAGAGGTTAAGTGGGTGAGTGTCTGAGTGTCATAGTACGTTAAGGTCAAGTCAAGATTACAAAGACACACACACACACATCCATCTATATATTTATTGGAGGGAGTTGTTCCTATCTAATCTACAATTTGTTCTCTAGACCCTGACAGCTCATCTGCTTCACTACTCTGCACTCAGACAGTTCGGCTGCTAAAACTTCTACTGAATGCCATAATAAGCTTAATGAATGTTTTCATGCACAATTACTCTGGAAGACTCTGTGGCCTGTGTGTACGTCTGTATAAGGACTGGTCTGGTCTTTGCAGAAGGCACCTAATTTGCACCGAATGATCCGATACCACCACAGTCTTGCCATCTTTTTCTTTCTTTCTTGCATTGATGCATGTGCACTTGCCTCATCGCTCCACTCTATCTGAGACTGATTTTGTCTTTCTCCTTCTTCTGCCTTCTTCTTCTCTGTCCTTGGTCTGTCTCTCCTGCAGGCTCTGCTTTCTCTGTCATGAGTTCCCAGTACCTCTAGTTAAACCTTTTATAAAGAAGATTTCATGCATTGGTCACTATAAACACATAGATATAGACATTTACTTGCCCTTTCAGCCAAAAGTTGCAACCTTCTCCACGGCCAAGATACTGGAACCTAATTAGATTATTGCATCGATTTGAGACTTATTTGGATTTGTTGTCTTCACCACCATTGCCGTCATTGCTTTTTCTGATAACTTTAGATCCAGACATCCGATGACTAAAATCCGTCCTCTGCTTAAAATATATGGTTAAAAATGACCTAAAAATGTGGCTTAAAATTGGATAAAAAGTCAATTTATGACATCTTCTGGCAAAGAAATACAACGCTGACGCATGCGCCAAGAAGATACATACAAGATAATTTTCAGGCAAATATAAGGTATGTGTTGCTGTAAGAGAATAAAATAACATTAATTTTACATGAAGAGAAGAAATTAATATAACGACACTTTAAGACTTTATGCATATAAATTGATGACAGTGCTTGCTGCTTTCTGGACACACATGCAGACTCACAGCACACTGACTCATAAAACTATCCCAATGCTTTTCCCTCTGTCCCACTGGGAGTGACAGAGACAGATTGTGAGACAGACTCAAAGTTAATGTGTGTGCGTGAGTGTGTGTTTATGCATGTGCATGTGCATACGCTATGTGTCCGTGCATGGAGGCACTTTTTGTGCATGTTTCTGGAGGCTCTACATGTGTGTTTTGCGTGCATGTGTATGTGTGTGTACAGTATTTGTGGTTGTGTGCATGTGTGTGAAGGTGAGGCAAGGTTGTTATGTAGGGGTGAAGCGGACACCTCTATGGTAGCCCTCTGCCCGCTGGCACAGGAGGCGAAAGGGCACGAGACTGGCATCAATTACATAGTGAGAGAGGGAGAGAAAGGTGTGTGTATGTGTATGTGTGGTGAGGGTCGAGATTTTCTGTCTTGAAATAATTTTTTACATTTATTTTGCGTTAGTGTTTCATGCCAGTGTGCAGACCGGTTCAGCTAACTAGTGAGAGCAAGGCACTAACACGGCCAGGGTTAGGGGTTTCATTCCCACTGGAGCTGTAAGATATGAGCGCTAAAATTGTATGCGTCAAGGGTGCTGCAAGGTGCTTTGGATAAAAGTATCCACCAAAGAGCATATGTTATGTTATGCCCTTTCTAGAAATATCCAAGCTAAAGTAGAAGATGCATGGCAGAGGTTAGTAACCCTATTAAGAGCAAATGAAAGGAAGCAGAATATTATAAAAAGAGGATGCTCAACAGTGAATATGAAAGTAATGTTCCTGCCTGGTGGTTGAGTTCTGCACTGAAACTGAGACCGGAACCCGTCCCGTACCTGTGTCTTTAAGAGCAGACCTCACTGAACACGACTGGTACTGCCAAATTTGAGACTCAAACCAAACCTCACTAATTTAATAATAATTTTGCTTTGTTTTAATTATTTCTTCCCACTGGCATTTACTGTATATCAATTTAGAAAATATTACCTACATGGACACAAACAGTTTGAACGGAGATAAGGAGGATCTGATCCACCTTTACTCTACTCTACTTGGGGATGTCATGGTACCAGACATTTAGTAGGCGATACTAATAACTGTGAAATTCCACTATTTTCGTTTCCTATTTTGATACCACGGTAAAAAAGAAACAATAAATCCCATGTACTTCAACATACACTCCTGTATTACCATTTGCATGCTGTTTTTTCTTTGGACATCCCTATTAAAGATCACATTTATTTTTCACTTGCCCAATGAGGCAACTGCATGAGGCATTCCACTTCCCTGTGCGGAGTTTACTTGCCCCGGGCAAGCGTTAATATCGAGACCTGTGTAGAAAATCGAGTACTGTCACATTTTAAGAATTTTGGCATCAACTTGCTACCGTAAGTATCGGTTCTCATGACACCCACTATACAATGAAGCTGACATTTTACATTTTATTACGTTTTTTTAAATGGATTGGATATCAGGCCAAGTTGTGTCTGATTTAAATATAGTTTCTTTGTACATCTCATTAATAAAATAATTTTTTCATGCCAACAGTTACGGTTAATTCAATCACGTCATTACTTGAAGTTAAATGAAATTATTTCGACACAGTGAGGGGATACCCGAAGTTATACAAGAAGATCGGCAGGTACCCAAAGTTAATATGTCATAATAGAGAAAATGTTTCTTAATTGAAAACATTTTTTCTTAATTAATCATTTTTTAAATAACCAAACCTGAACCTGACCAGACCCAGAAACTTTAATCAACAACATGACCCAAAGCTGATACTTTGTCCAGCCCGTCGTGTAGCAGAAGTCTACCTGCTACACCCAAGCCTTGTCACGAGTCTTACTTCCCTCTTCTTGCAGCGTGATGCTGTGTGAGCGCCTCCTTCCTTGAATCCCTGGATGTCTCTGTTTTGTTAAATGTGACCCCTCTTTGCTTTCTGCTCTGAAAGGAAAAGTCTTAGAGACTTATGGTCTTTATTAAAAGGTTGGTGTTTCACCCTATAAATGTCTCTTTGCTCTCTTTTTTGTCTTTATATTTTGTCTCAGCTTTTATTTCTTGAAGATGATTCTCTCTCTATCTCTCTCTCTCTCTCTCTCTTCCCTCTCCCCCTGCCTCATCATCTATCTCATTCTCTCCCCCCTTTCATTGTCTCTCCCCCTCCACCTTCTTTGTCCTTCCCCCTTTCCCTCCCATTCTCCTTATACACACACACACACACACACACACACACACACACACACATACACACACACACACATACACAGGCACACTCGCTCTCTCTCCCTGTCTATCTCCCTGGGGACAATTTTCTTTTCTTAAATAAACTGTCATAGCTAGTGTTAAAATATGGGCCTTACATGGGGTGAGCGCGGCAAGGCAAAGGCATGGGGCCCTGGGCTGGTATAAAACATGGATAATATGCTGTGAGAGGTAATTGTATCTTTTAGCGCTGAGATGAGTAGAACAAATGTGTCTCCTCTCCATCCTCTCTCTCTCTTCCTCTCTCTTTATTCCCTTTCCTCCTCTCCTCCTCTTCCTATCTCTTTCTTTACACACTGCAGCCGTGCTAATATGATAGAGAGAATATTGGCTGTACATCAGAGCTGCTAACAGTTCATAGTGGGTAAGGGCAAGTATATAGGGGGGGGGGGTAAAGAGGGTGGGAGAGGCTTGGAGGGTGAATAACAAGAAGAGAGTTAACAGGAGTGAGAGAAAGAGAGAGGGAAAGGTGACAATATGCCTGGGGATGCAAAAGTGGTGAGCTGGGGATGCATAAAGTCACATTACATTTTTTGATTTCACTCAGTTTGGTTTTATTTAGAGGACAGGCATATCTGGGACTATCCAGCAAGCTTTTTTAAGGTTAAGATGATCTGATAAGTCCGTCAAGCTAAAATCATCTTAACCTTAAGATGATTTTGGAGAAATGGGCCTGGATTTGTCTTTGAGTTCAAGCTTCATGAATATTCTATACAAACAAACTTGACCAAAAATAAGTTCTTATCTCCTTATCTAGGAGATTTTTTTAATAATTGAAATTTATAAAATACACCTATCCACAAGACAGCCCTTACAAATGATAATATTTAGAATTATATGCTAGGAATAAACAATACAGTATGTCTCATATAATACAAATTTACATACAGAAGAGAGTATTGCCTTACCAACAGAAAATAAGCCAATAAAAAAAAAAAAAAAATGATACTGGATAAAATTATAAGTAAAAAGTAAATAAATAAAATTAAAAAGGGGTGGCTGCATATAACCCTCATCAATGAACCAATTGTTAGAGGGCATTGTCTGAATGTTGTTTCTATAGTCAAGTATAATCAAGTGTGACTAAAGACTAAGTGGGAAACTAGTAGTTAAATGGTGGTATTCATTTCTTTTTAATATTTCAGTTCAACAACCGTGGATTATACTCCATTTCTTCTCTTCCATTTCTCTTCCCTTTTCTCTCTTTCTTGACCCAGTGCCTTTCTCCAATGTCTTCTTGTATAACTTTCATTTGACAGTCTATCTGTCGATAGTTGAGATACACAGGAAATAGGGAACTGGGATCAAACTGGGGAAGTTGTGGTTATATGGTATGGGTCTCACCAGGATGCTTTTTTTTTTATTTATTCACTTCGTTCCTATTTATGTTTCTTTCTGCACCTCCCAATATATTTAATTGTTCCTTATTTGAATGTATCCCTTATTAGAGTCTTCCTCAATGATGTCAAGAACAATCTGACCACATCACCTCTATCTTGCTCTCCTTGTATACTTTCCAAAATCTCTCTCTCTCTATGTCACTCTCTTTCCCATGTATCCTGCTTTTTCTTCTTTCAACACTGGTGTCTTCCTCTCATTCACCAAACTCTTCAGTCCATGTCTCTCTTACTTTCTCTTTCTTTTCTCACTCTTTTTCTGACTCTCCCCCCAATGACAGCTTCACTGGCTGTGGAATGAGGAGTGTTATCAGTGAGTGGCATGTCAGTCACAGGGCAACACATCAGGAGGAGAGCGGCTGCGTGGAGGGAGCTTGGTGAGGCGGGATGCGTGGGGGCAGAGTTGGGGATTAGAGGAGGTTAAAAGGAGAGGAAGAGATAGGTGAGGAAGAGCAGACAAGCATGAGGGGAGCAACAAGAGAGGGGAAGGTCTCAGTAAAGAAAACAAAAGACAGTTGAGCAGAGTTCAAAAGAGGAGGGTGGGGAAGAGATGGAGCAATGGAAGTGAAGTAAAGTACATTTTATTGATGTAGCCTAAAATCCCAAGTTTGTCTCAGAAATGTACAGCCATGTACAAAACGTACATGTATGTATTACACGTGCGGCACCTTCTTAAGTTAGTATATAAATGCCATTTGGGATGGGTTCACTCTTGTTCTTATTCTCACCTCTGTTTGTGAAGTTGTTTTTTGTGTGTTTTTGGCTGTTTTTAGTTATGTGTGTGCCCACTTTAAAATAAAAAGAGGAAACTGTCAATGTACTGTTGAAATGAGATTTAAAGTGTTTAAATGTGTTCTATTGGGTCAGTAAAAAATACAATTATTAAAGAAGAGCAGAGAAGATGTTGAGAAGAAGGTGATCTGGGTTGATGAGAAAAATATGGGCGTCAGGGGGAAATAGTTTCTTCTGTGAGAAAGGTCAAACAGGGGCAGCGCAGTGTGTGTGTGTGTGTGTAAACTGGTGTTTTGTATTCACACACATTCACACAAACGCATATAGAACATTAAGCTCCTGCATGGAGCCCTGTACCGCTTTAGCACTTAATAGACTGATCGGACAGCAGTAAAATATGTATCTAGAATTGGTTTCCAGTATTAGTCATCTTTAAGGTTCCTCTCATCTACCTTGACCTCAAACTGTCACCTGCAGCTGAGATATTCCTTCTCCACATATAAATGAAATGTTCTTTTTTTTTTTTTTTTAAAGTCTGACATTGTATGCAACATGTCAGATGTTTGGATAACACCTGGCTATTTAGAATAATGAGAATTAGTCAGGGGAATTTCTGTGCGTTAACCTGTCCTGGACCATGATGAATTGAAAAGCTTTAGTCCGGCCTGCAACTGCTGTATGACTGCTGTCTGTCTGAAACCCCTCTACATGTTGAGTATGGCAACAAAGACTTACTTCAAAAAACTCAAGTTCATCGTGAATAACAGCTTCAGGTCTGCTGCAATTGTACATTGTATGTCTTTATGAAAGCTATATGCTTGCTTACATTGCTGAGTATTTAACATTCAAAGGAAACGGACATTACACATGCATACACATTCATAAACCCATTGATAGATAATGTTGCTTTTAAATACAAAGTTCTTCATGGTTCAGTGGTATGGTTAAGTGTAGTTCGCTGAGCATTGATCAAGTTCATGGAAGATTAAAAAGTGTTGCTGCAGCCCAGAGACACCTAATTCCCCTCCTGTACTGTACTTGTGGTTAGTTGTTAGTGATCTACCTATGCACAAACCTTCTTACATTTTACCATTGCAAAAAAGAAAAGATAAAGGTTAACACTAACAGGCCATCTCAGTTGTACCTAATGCATAATTCTAGCCTGTGATGTACGGTATACTACAAGATTTCAAAACTGACTTTTTACTTTTACAGAGTGTGTTTTTTTTATCGGAAAGATACAGACTGCTGTGTGTTTGGTCCACAGTGGTTACAAAAGTAAAAGTTGTTTGTTATACTGTTAGATTTTAGAATGTATTATTGATTCAACACTTTTGTATTACTGGAACAGCAAACCTGGGCTGATTTTATTCAGATTTTCTCTACCACCTTTTACTTTTGTGGCCTACAGCTACAAAGTGAGCTTAGAAGAAACACTGCTGTCCACACTGTGTACTGAGCCATGGCTTGGCAGGAGTGTGAAAATCGAGAAGAGCTTTAGTCAAAATGCCAGTCTACAGATCACTAAAAGCTTTCCACTCAGGGTTTCCCTGGGCTTTTAGAGAGGCTTAGGTGGTAACATTGCCAGTGGGGTGGGTTTTGCACAGGGAAAGGGTGCTTGAAACTCCCTAAGAGCACAGACACCTTTTTGAAGGAAATTGTTTAATAAGGAAAGGATAATAATGAAACTTTACTCACGAGAAGACGTATGAAATATGTTACGGTACGATTCATTTGATAGTCGGGTAAAACACTTTTAGCACTCCCTATAGGTGATGATGATGATGCAGTACATGGACAATTAAACAGCCACCAGTTTTTTCACAGAATTGCAAAAGTAACACAATAACTGTAGCTAAAATATCAAATAATGTGGAAAAATGCAATGTTGGTGCTTGTTAGTTTTAACAGGAGTCGTGGCTTTGCAGGAATGTCACAGGAGAAAAGAGCATGCAACCAGGCCAGGTACTAATGGAGCCATGGATAGTGGCAGGGACCACAGGTGGTGCAGGGGTTAGATTCAATATCCAAGCTGGCCCAGGATTGAACCCCACCGAACTCCTCCCTCTTTCCATTTTCAGCTTCAATCTTAATGTGAATGTGTGTATCAAATGAATATCCTGTAGCTTAAGTTTGCATGATTATGGAACAGGATGTATCCCAGTTATTTTTGCGATATTGCAATCACAATTGTTAAAGGAACATTTAACTTTAGCTTTGGTGTTAGGGATGCACCTTGCACATTAAGAGATAATTATTGGGCATGTAGAATTAGATAAATTGATGTAACACCAGCACACTCAATAATATTGAAAATATAACATGCACTACAGTATATACTGTCGATTCGCACAATTATCAATGGTGTGAACACATAATTAACTACAGTTAGTGATTACTACTTGTGGGCTCTATTATAGCTTAGTATATCTGAAAATGCATGCAGTCATTGTACCGTAAAGTGCTTTAGTTAAAAGCCCTCACAAAACACATATCCTCTGTATAAAGGGAAGAAGATAGGTGCAGTTTAAAGTAGTCATTTCCTTTCCTCTGGACTTAGTGGACACAGTCCAAATGAGACTAGTTATCAACACTAAAGAATTCTCTAACTCCTTTTCCCTTTTTTTCCCTTCGATCTCAAAGAAATCTGAAGTTACACTGGCTAAAAGAGACAAAGAGAGGTAGAAGGAAGGAGGAGGTGAAAATACAGATGGACGGGTAAAGGGAAAAACGGAGGGAAAGTGTTTGTGAAAGCTAACAAAGGGGAGTTGGCTGTGTTTCAAAAGGGCGCGTGGCGGCTAAGGAGGATGAATCGCTTCAGGATTCATTTACATCAGGCCTGACAACTGCCTCACATCTCCCCAAGAGCCACACAGCTCCGGCTTAGAGATTCCTAAAGAGGGCCCTTCTTCTAGCTCCCTCTCTTACACCCGCTCTCTGACTTTTCTTTTTCTCCCTCCTGTCTCTTTTTTCTCTTTCCCTTTTTTCACTCTTATTCTCTCCTGCGCTCTCTCTTTTGCTCTTATGCGCTTGCTAGTCTTCAATCAGCCATCATGAAAGTGTCTGTCTGGGCGTCTTAACTATCCTCTGAGAGGCAGACACTTGTCTGGGCCTGCCTTCATCCCCTAAAGGCGTTTTTTGACTTGGACTTATTTCCCTCCTCACACCTTTTCAACTTCCCTAAAGAGCTGACAACAAGTGAGAGCGACAGGGCAAGATAAACATGAGGGAAAGAGACAGGAAGGGAGATGAGAGGGGGAAGTCGTCGACTGAGAGGGAAGAGAAAGTAAAGATGGTTATAAAAATAGGGAGAGAGAGGGAGCAAATGAAAATGAGGTGAAGGAACTCTAAAAAACTGAAAGAAAGTGAAGAAATGAAATGACCTCGTGACGAGGAGAAAGGACAAAGCAAGGAGGACCAGAGCAGAAGAGGGACGAGAAAGATGAAGAAGGAGAGGGGGACTCTAGTAAGACAGGGAGAGTCACGTTTATCAGTGGTCCCACAGTGCGTTTCCCAAACACAGGATTTGGAGATGGGGTAAAGGGAGAGAGTAGCACAGGGCACATTAAAGTTTTTTGGGGGGGAGAGCCCCTCTTATGGAAGTATCTTTTTTTTTTTCCTGGGTTTGATGTGAAAGGGAGCCGCTCCCGCTTTGACGATGTTGTCTGCCTTGCAGTTTTTAATATTCATGCAGCAGATCGGGAAAGGAGTGGAGAGGAGATTTTTGGTCAAACAGAAAGCTAATTTGCGGCTGAGGCAGTTTAGCCTGAGGCTCTTTCTGCTACTGGGGAAATGAGCTGGAAGATTAGCCGTATGTATAATTCACACACACATGGTCACACTCGCACACATGCATGGATATGCAAAAACACACCAATGGTCTCTGTATATACTTTTGTAGATAGATGCGCATATGCACACACAGAGCAGCTGCCACTCTCTGAGACGTTGTGTGTTACAGCAGTAACCTGCTGCTAGGCCTTTACTGCTGCATCTGCCCCGCAGGCCGCTCCCGTACATGCTTTTAGGTTCCACTGCGGTGCTCCGATACTAATTAATTAATGGTATCCAATGACGCTTTATCTAAATTATGGTTTATTAAGTGATCCTCTTTGTACGTTTTTCCCTCTCAAAACCTGGTAAACAATAACAGCGTTTTTTTTTCCCGAAAAAAACATCACACTATGTAACTCGGCCATCCTCATCCTGATCAAATGTTCATTTTTCTCTGAAATTGGAACAAAACCATGTATTGTTTAGTGCTGGTCATTTTGATTGGTTGACATAGTGGAGCGTTCACAATTTGAGGACACTGTTTGATTTGCTACCACAGAAAATGTAGACTGTTGTGCATAAAGCTGAAAAAACACAGTGATTAAAAAGCCTGAGTTGAAGCTGGTCAGCACAGATTTTGTTTTCACTCTGACTCATTTCCAGGTCCATGACAGACGTGCGAGTCTATTCCTGGATGGGCTTGAGGAGGATGGGACACCATTTGACATACAGCCTCTGACCGCCAGGCTCTCTGACATCAGCGAGGATGGTCTCATGTGGGTGGGACTCAGCTCAAACGGTAAAGATAGCTGTTTTTTTATGCTGTTGTTTTGTTTTTTAGATTTTTGACATGTGACAAGTTGCATTGTTGTATAGATGCATTACATCCAGATGCCCAGCATGCTGAATGCTCAGATTCCTCAGTGGCCCTGAATTAAAAATGCTCCCAAAATGTAAGCCAATTTAAAAATAAATAATTTCGTTCTACATTCATTTAAAATGTAGGTCAGGTTCAGTTGCTGCCAGCCCAGTAATAATAGAAATCAGTTATCAATGTTTTAAAATATTTAAAACTGAAGCAGAAAAAATAGCAAGGGAGGACATTTGTTTTTCAGACTTGAAATCTGTCCCATCTACGTCCCTCCTCCTTAAGAGGGACCACCGTCTCAATTTTTTTTTCCCCAAGTGGAGAAAAATTACCTCTTAATTTATCTTGTCTGTATATCTAAACATGGTGTCAATGACTACTCCACCTTATTCTCCTCCCAGCCTTTATCCCCCTTCAACTACACATCTGTGATTGATTGGTGGTGCCTGGGAGCCGTCTCAGAGTCAATAGGAGAGAAATTGAGAGAAAAATGATATCCGTTCATCTCCAGAGTGATAAACGAGTGTTTTTCTTCTCGTTTATCAGGCATTGATCCCTAGTTCACGGCAGGTAGCATCTGATCAGCTGAAGATCACATCAGTGGTTGTGATCAATGCAAGTGATTGGCTCGAGGGAGTGTGTGTGTATGTGTGTGTGTGTGTGTGTGTGTGTGTGTGTTTGAACCTGTGGACTGTGTCTAGAATTCTGATCAGTGGATTGATTATGCGAATGCTGATCAGGTGTATTGATTAACAACTATGTGTGTTTTTGGAGGGGACCCTGTTAACTGAAAACTGTGCGTCTGATAAGTACAGCGAGAAGTTGTCGAGAGCAGATCTTTAAATGTCAACCACATTTTCAAAGTGGCCGATAAGGATAGCATGATCGGTTATATCCAAATTAGTAATGACAGATCGTTAGTAACTTCTAAGAGAGCTGATTGGGTACTATTTATTGTCTATTTTTTTATTTTCTTTTAGCATTTTACATTCTGTAATAAACTCTTTATGTAATAATTTGAACTTTCACTGGCAGAAACAATGCAGCATGTAATCCAGCAGTACTGTTAGTAATTCTATCTTATTTATATCGTTCTCCTGCAGCCAATTTACAGCTAATACAAACCTTACGCTAACATTACCTAATGCTGCTGCTTCCCATAACAAGCACTGGTTGGTTTTATCGTGAAGCGGGGAGTGATGTCACAAGAAAAAACAAAGAGTTGCAGGCAATGGGATCCATACCTTCTCAGTGTGGTAACAATACTCTCAAGTATTGACAATGTGCGGCATGAAATTAGATTTCTGTTGCTGAAAGGCCATTGAAACAATGTGAGTTTGTTTCATTGCCCTGTAAACGGATACACCAGTTGCTCCGTTGTTATCTTCGTATTGTGAAGCGCTTTGACTAGAAGCGCTGTATAAATGCATTCCATTTACCATGTCTGACAAACTATCAGCTTGCTGTTGCTGTTACCACCAGTATCCATGGGTCTCAGCAGCGAAGGACAGAGAGGAAAAATGAGACAAAAATCCCACATAACTCCTAGTTACCTGTATTAACTGTCATCAGTTCTAACAACACAAAAACACAGAAGCGGAAACTGAGAGCGACGGATGACAGAAACTGAAACACAGAGGGAGAAGACAGATACCTACACAGAGAAGAGAGAATAAGGCTTATACCTTGCATCATCCCAGTAACAATAGGCAGAGTGCTTTTCAGAGGAAGGCATAATCCCATTTCCACACGCTAAAGAAATCCTGAGCCAAAGCCTAAGGCTGCACAACCACACACTGTTCGAACACACTTACATCCCATAACACTCTCTCTGTTTTACACAGACATGCACCCCTCCAAGACACACACACACACACACACACACACACACACACTCACATTGTAGTTGAGCCAAACATGGCAAAGCCTCTCTCAAATGCATATACACACACTAATGCACACACACTCATACACTTGCTTTCTCTAAAGTAAGGATGTTTTTTTTCCTTTCTTTGGAATACACACAGTAAAGCCTCTAACACACACACACACACACACACACACACACACACACACACACACACA
>CALSCE010009344.1:18803772-18815344 GCA_943593645.1 Bovichtus variegatus | reverse complement strand
CACACACACACACACACACACACACACACACACACACACACACACACTTTCACATTTCAAAGCTAGACATGGCAGGGGTTCTGTCGATGCTCAGAGACGTTATCCGTCTTCTAAGAGTTGTTGTCAAACTAGACAGAAGTTTGTTGGACGCTAAAAGACCCCGGCTCTCTTTGGACCAGCATCATCGTCTGTGTGGGTCTGTTGAGCCAACATTGTCACGTATGTACGGTTGTGTGTGGAAATGGGTTGGGGGCTTGCCTGTGTTCATTTATGTGTTTGATGGTGTTTCTTGTGTCCAGTCCAATACCCTCATGTGTTTCTGGACACTGTGCCCACATGTTTGATATATTCCAGTGTATGTTTGCTTGAGACTTTGGTATCTTGGCATATTTCATACATGTGGCATCTCTTGTCCAACATCTTTGCATTTACCTTCGTTGCAGATCCTTCCTTCTCGGCATCAGCAGACAGCTTTATCACAGTTCTCTCCTCCTGTTTTCCTGTTGAAACATGTGTTTTCACTTATTTGACTAAACTTATTTAGTTTATTATAGGTGCTGAAAAAAGTGATTAATTAAATAGTAGACACCTGTAAAAGTTTTGATTTGTAAAGAAAAATGGCGGCCACTTGCTTGTTCCAGTCTCTCAAATGTGGAGATTTTCTACTTTGTTTTGATTTATATGATGGTAAACTAAATGTTTTTGGGTTTAGAACTGTTGTTCAGACAACACAATTATTTTGAAAATGCCATGTTAGGGTCTGGAAACTTGTGATGGCCGTTCTTTTCCATTTTCTGACATGTATAGACCAAATGATGCATCAACATTTGTCAGATTAATCAATAATAAAGATAATAGTTATTTGCAGCAAAAAGTCCTCCTGAATATCTACTTTTACAGTTTAGAAAATAGGTTTTAAAATGTCCAGAAATTAGGTTTTGGATAAAGGACCATCTACAGACAGGAATGGGTTCAGTTTCACAGAGTGAGGAAACACTCAGGAGTAAACCTTGTGAATCACAGGGTTTGGGTAATATTTGGTTATCCTGAGAGATGCATGTTTTGGCCGTGTCTTCAAACCAAGCTCATGAATTTCTCCTTATAAGCCCTTCTGCTCTCTGGTGGAAGCAAATGTAGACTGTGGCTGATCCTGTTTGGCTTTGTATCATGAACTTGGCAATTATAAGCAGCTGTGGGCAGCCTCACTTAGCTGCTATTAAGAAACTGATAAGATAATCTACTAAACACTGTGAAATCCTCTCACTCACTGCCTTCAGTACAAACCCATTAACACCTTCTTTATGTTCTTTTCTCCTCTCTTTTCATCTCTCCAGGGTCTAATCAGTTCATTGGGTGGATGCAGGACTTTAGATTTTATCCTGCCACTCTGACCAACAGGTGAGTTGGATAGAGTAAGGCAGAGAGACAGGTAATGAGCAGCTATGGGGAGACAAAGAGGGAGGAATCAAAGAAGGACCAAAGGAAATGAGTACTGTGGAAGCAAAGGTTGGAAGGAAAGGAAGGGAACCGTGATTGACACAGGAAAAGGAGGAGAACTGGTAGCTATAGATAGATTGAATAAAGGGAAGATGGGATAGAAATGAGGAGACATGGACAGAGACACTTTATACATTAAGGCAACAAGAGAAGAGGAGCTGTATGGAGCGCTAAAGGGAAAGATGGTTTGAGGAAAGAAGGGGAAGGCTAATCGTTGCATCTTAAGATCCATACTGCTTCCAGAGGATTTTCCTGAGAATTCAATACCAGGCAATTAGTGTTTTGCTTACCAGTGATGTACTGCACACAGCGAGGACTTGGAGCTTACAAGTTTCTCTCATCAAGATTGGGACAAGACGGAATGAAAGATTGAGTTTTCAAATTATGCCTTTGATTTTCCACTTTGTACTAAATGTTCAGTCAAAGGCCCGTCAACAGGTGCCTTAAGATTGTATCTCAACATTTATGTTACTAAATAACCTTGTTTGGACACTGTCATTGTTGTTCATCCTCACGATCACTGCAGAGTTTAGATTGTATTAAGAGTCGTTACCCTACATTTTGGGAATCTTTGTGGGTTTCTTTTTCTTTTGGTGTTTCAATTTTTTTTATATAAAACATTGTCAACAATTTAACAAAAACTGCCAAATTATTAAGCAGTGTTTAATTTTATGCCATACGATGGCAACCCTGGTCAATTACTCATCCCAGTGTACTATGCATAGGGTTGAATTTAGTTTCAGTGTTGTAATATAGTTATAGTCAGCTGTTTCTTGTTTTCACAGAGAAATAGTGGAGGTGCACTCGGGGGTCCTACCCGAGCTCCATGCTCAGTCAGAGTGTCGCTGTCCTCCCAGCCACCCCAGAGTACACCCTTTGGTTGAGAGGTACAGTATCACAACTTCTTATGTATATTTAAACATTACAGCAGTGTAAATATTTGTGTATGTTGATGAGCCTGCCTTTTGTTTTTTCTCAATGTCTAAAGCTTCACCCTATAGTTTTCAGAAATTGCAAAAGAAATAAAGACGGACCCCTGTTAAACATCAATATACAGTTAACAATAACTTAAACCTTCACTGTCAACAGATACTGCATTCCCAATGGTGTTGAGGACACCACCAATGACAGAGTCTTAAGACTCAACCTTAATGCCCATCCACTCAGTTATATCAATGATCAGGACATGGGCACCACTTGGCTTTCTAACATCATGACTACACAGGAACTGGATGAAGGAGTCACTCTTACCGTGGATTTGGTGAATGGACAATACCAGGTAATTAGAAACATCTAATTATACACACGCGCAACCAAGCACATACACACGTAATATCCCACAATAATTATAGAGAGACGGATAGGTGTGCAATGTAAGCAACTAATATTATGTATGAACTGACCTCTAAGTTCAGTCAGAAAGACTGAACCAAGACTGAAGAGTGAACCATTCATTTTCTTTTTGTTGCCATTTTTTAATTGAAATTGTGTTTGAAAACAGTTTTTAAGATTATTCTACTATCTACCATCAGTTTTTCTCTTAAGTTGAGATGTGGTGATTGAATTGACTGTTAATGGAATCGATCATTGAATCAGTCCACCACTCACTTGCACCCTGTGGATGAGGGTATTATTATCAGAAAACTGCCATCAGCTGGTAGAGTGGGCTAGTAAAGATACCATCCTGTGGCTGTCGGGCCTTGGGTTTGATCATTGCAAAAGACAATGCGTATTCTGTTAAGATATATTTGAACATTTGGACACTTATACCACTTTCACACACCAACCCAGTGTGTAATTTGACACCACTGACCCATTCACACTGCTAGCTAATTACTAGTTGTCACCATTTATGCAAGTTTGCAGCTTTTACCGTGTACACATAACTACCACACACAAGAGTTTTGTCATTTTATATACTATGTGAAACAGAATTGTTGATTAAATGTTGTCACTGTAATATGTACTCTCAATATTCAAATGGGGATGAATGCACAGTGTTGTAAATGTCTTGTCTTAATTTGGTCACCTTTATTAGAAATGAATGCAAGAACATAGGCAAACACGCTAAAGTATGTAAGAGGTGGTAAGTAGCAGAATGTACGATTTAGAGGGCTCAAAGCTGCATTCAATATCTGCAATGATGTTGAATGTTATAATATTCCTATGATAATTCCTTTCATCCTTTTTTATTTTAACACTGAGCAGCGCGAGATCCACATGAAATCTTGGTCCAGGTTGTGAGCCCATGTCGGTGTTGACCCAGTGAGATTGAGGGTTATTCTAGATCATTGTGTCTTTTTAAATGCTGCCTCCTTACCTGCTCATTCGTTGTTAGCTACTGTGGGTTGGAAAGTCAACTAAAGTCCATCATTGTGGAGTGTACAGTTAAAATGCTACAATACAAACGCTGTACAGTATCTATCTGCTTGCACCTGTATGTGCAGTGGACAGTAGTTTCATCCTTTTTCTAAGCACTGCAGTGAGAGACAGACAGGGGGGCAGAGGGAGAGAGAGATATTGCTGGATTTGGGCGTTGTCGACACTGAGGCTGTCAAAAGACTCGTCCCTCTTCTCTCTGAAGTGTGTATGTGAGTGTGGGCAGGATTTTGGGAGCTGTCCTGACGCGGTAGCTCAACTCAAGTCCCCAGATAAAAGACACTTTCTGAAGTTCGGGTTCTGTGTGTTAGTGTGTGTGTGTGTCTGTGTGTGTGGGTTTGCACAGTGGTGGTGGCTTAATGCGCTCCCTGCTGTGTAACCCAGTGTCCCAGCCCACACTGTAGTGGGGCAGATAACGCTTAACACACATACCAACACCTACACACACACACACACACACGCACACACACTCACAGTGTGTGTGTATGTGTGTGTCTATATGTTGCGTGAGGGTGGTCTGTTTTCAAGTAAAACCCTTAATTATAATTTTAGGTTGTCTATACAGAAACGTAAAGTAATGACTAATGTGCAAAATTACATTTTTTACCATTTGAACAAGACTAAGACTGCACAAGACCTTTTATTAAAATGTTATTTGTAGCACTGCAACTGACCAATATGTTTTCATGTTTTGTCCATAACATTACAAATTTGTAACTGGTAAAAAAAAAAACAATAAACGCTATTACTGTGACATCGAAAATGACCATAGAGGTGAATAAATATGTCTGACACAGTGTCAGCAAAAACTCTACACCACCACAGTAGGATTTATTGCATGCCTGTTGTTTCTGGATTGCAGGACATTGTACAGGTGTTCCTTTATTACAAATCTGGTTCTATTCATGCTAACTTTACCCCCCCCCTCCTCCAGGTATTCTACGTTATACTACAGTTTGGCGGGCTCTTGCCTGAGTCAGTTCTGATCCAAAGACGGAGGCTTGACCTCACACAACTTGAGACAAGCCCCGCCACAGAAGAGCCCTGGTTAGACTGGCAATATACGGCCAGAAACTGCAGTGTGTTTGAAATGCAGAACAACGGGCCTTTACTGAGACCAGACTCTGTCAACTGTCTGCAGCTGCCCAGGTACGTACCACGTGTGGATGAGTGGGTGTGGAAAACATTCTGTCTTATTGACCTGACTGTTAAAAGAGAAAAACAAGTATATGTACTGTACATATATTTCAGTTTACACAATTTGAGAAAAATAAGTTCAAAAGCCCAAAAATGTTCTGATATGTTATAACACTAATATGAATACTGATGAGTTGAGATAAATATACTTGTGTCAAAAAAACAACAAAAAAACACAAACATTTTACACTTTATAATGAGGTGAATGATCCTTTGTGGTTGGACAATGTTCACCTGCCTGAAAAGTTACAATTTTTGAACAAAATAGATAACAACACATCATACTTGTAAAGTATCATAAATCCCGTAGTCGTCAGGGAGAGCAAACACAGTGACTTGCAGGATGCTCAGCACTGTTGTGAAAGTTTAAATACGTTTTTTACATTTACTGTGTCATCGGTCTGATGACGGTACAGACATCTCTGGCTTTAGATTGATCGTCCCATTTGAAACTGCCTTGAATCGTCTAAATACCAGTAAACTGAAAATAAACTCAAATAGTCTGTTATTCTTTTTTCGGACATTCTCCCCAGAGCAGAACCACATGTTCTCGCCATATGCTGCTGGGTGGTCATGGCCTCTTTAGGGCAGAGGAGATTACACAGAAATTACTGGCAAGACTGAAATAAAGAAGTACATGAACACACACTTACACAGATAAACAGAAATGTATACACGGACACATTTGTGTGTGTTCTAGTGCATGTACTAACACACACAAAACATAAGTCAAAAGAAAATCAAAGGACATCAGACACATACCCATTGCACACATTAACAGCTAACACACACCCACACACGCTCACTCTGGCACTCGCACAGTGACTAGTTTTATAAAGCTAACCACCTACAGTGCTGCCTTGGCACATGACCGGTAACAGGCTCTAGATTGGCACTAGATGGAGAACTGGCCTTGGAACATAGTCTTAACATACACACACACAATCTCACACACTAAATCTTGGCATAGCTGCTTGTATCAAAGCTTTGGTTGGCACTAGATAGAACTGGTATGAATGGATCACAGTCTATGCAGTCATTGCTTATTTTTCACTTGACTGACAAATGATATCACATACAACCTTTCCTGGCACAGTTATAGGTATTAGTTAAATTGGCATGAGAGCAATTGAACCTCACATTGGCAACATAATAACACACTCTGTGACATTAGTGGTTGATAATTATATCAAAAAGAGCACTGTCTTTGATCTTGCAAGATTTATGTTTTTTTATCTCGCAAGATTTATTTAATCCCACAAGAGACATTGCCTCCTCTGAGGCCGCTGGAGTGTCTGGCGAGATAAATTCAAGCACGCCTCATTCATTTCAGGTGTTTTCAAACCAGTCGATTACAGTACTGATCCAGGAGTGTTGTTCGTGATCCTTTCACATCTTGTCTACATGTACAGATAAACAAGTATACAGGTATTTTTGTGAGATGAACAGCATTGCCTAGAGCAATAAAAAAGGAAGTGAGCGCTGGAACACGCTGCATTTAGATACAAGTATAAGTGGCGCTCCTGTTGTAGAGTAAATTCAACAATTACAACTGTGATATAGCTGTCAATTCACAAGTGATTGACATGATTTTGGTTTGTGCTTCTGGCTGAAATGTACAGGTATGTACCGTATATATTTTTATGTATTTATTGTTTGCCTATCGTTGCAATAAGGTGCTTGGATCTTTTTACGGTCCAGCCAGGTTATTTTATGTTGACATGCTTCTCCTGTAATATTCTTTGCACTGTTACTATGCAGAGGTTTTCCAAGCAGCCATTCTGTCAGGTCAATAATAAGCTAGTTAGGCTTGTCAATTGCATATCACAGACAACACCAAGGGCGGGAGTGGTTGTGTATATTTGGGAACTTTTTCATCAACAATTTGGATTCAGAATAAATAAATAACAGTAGTTGCAGCCATTCGTTTGGTGTTCAGTTAGTGCAATCATTTAAACTGCTTGGATTTCCCAGGGAATTGGTTAGCGGAGGTGGTAAGTGCCGGAATAATTGTGTGCTGTGTCTGTGTTTTCAGCTGCCATCAGGTGTGTGTCAAGAAAGTTTTATCACTTTATCTATCAAACTCAGACAGAAACGCTAAACAGACACACAGGACCGGCGACTTATGCGGACACACGTATACACACATGCGTTGTGTTTGCAACAATACTGTATGTGTGATAGTGTGTAGCGTTACCTGAAGACAAAGAGAAGGAGGCTGCCTGTAGAGGTCAAGATAAAATAGTAGATGTTGTCTTTGCAATGACACTCGTATTGTGTCGGTCGGCGGTGCTGTATTCTTTGATGTACACCATTGCCCGATTGGTCGAGACCAATATCTATATTTGTGAGTTTCAAGAGTACGATAACTGTTTATCAGTTCATAGTAGTTGTTTTACATGAATATATAACGTAAATAAGTCTTGTTACTAATCCCTTTTAGTTTAGTTGTTTTGAGTTGTGACCTAGACTCAGTTGGTTAAATGTGTGTTAATGTTTCCTGTGTTTCAGCGATGATCCCTTCTCAGGAGGTAACATCATATTCAGCCTGCTGACCCCAGAGCCAAACCTGAGGCCGGGTTACAATGACTTCTACAACAGTCCTGCCCTGCAGAAGATGGTACATGCCACCCAGGTCAGGATATACCTGAGTGGACAATCCCACACCAGAGCAGCCAGGGTGAACCAGCGACACAGATACTACGCCATCAATGAGATCACCATCAGTGGCAGGTGTGGAGCTACAAATATTTATCCCACTTAAAGTATCTTGTTTGTTTCTGAAATGTGTCGATGGTGTTTAAATTGCAGTCTTGAATCAATCATTTAATATGTGGTATATTGTGAAAAACTTAATTGCACACAAAATAAAAATACATTTGAATCAACATACCTCAAATATAGCTAAATTAAGCTTTTATATGTTTTTGTTTCTATTTAATATTTATAAACTGATTTTCTTGCATAACAAGTATTTACAATTTCACTAATTAATGTAGGAACCACCATGTGTAGCATAATTCCAATGTTGTTAGTTAACAGTCAGTCCTGTCACTTGTCAGATTTCTTATTTAAGTGGCATAATTGGTTGAAAGAAACACTTGAAGATCTTTTCAGTGTTGATTTGTTAGAAATGTGTGAGCACAGCAGTTCGACATCTAGAAAAATATTTTGACACAGACTGTTGAGTATCAACAGAGCTTTCTGAGAGTACTTGTGAACACATCTCTTCATTAGACTGACAGAGTGACTGTTTTTTATGACTGTGGTAATTATGGGATTATGCAGGAGGCAATCATCTCTAACTCTTTCTCTCCCTCCCCCTCCCTCTAAGCTGTTTTAATTAGTAGCTTGTTACAGTGAAGTAGCAGAAACAGAGATTTAGAGCTGCTGAAATCTCATCTGTGCATTCTTCATCCCTCCCCGTCTCCCTCCTCTCTTTCATTCTTCTTCTATCTCTCTATCGCTTCTCTCTTCTATCTTTATAACGCATGTAAATAGGCACGTTGGCAAGAGAGGGGTTCACTCGTAACCTTAGTATGTGTGTCTTTGAGCAAGTCTGCACGGCATGTTTTTCATCTGTAAAAGGAAAGCCATTGTTGACTATAATTTTGGCAGAGACACTTTTTATAGCACTTTTCCTTACCACCTTACTTTTGTATTCACTAAATTTGAGTTTTTGTTGGCGGTGATCTTCTCCCTCTTTTCTTTTTTCTTTTTTTTTTTACGACATTTTACCAGATTAATAGTCTTGAAAATTGTTTTGGTATATGGGCTGGATAGATTACAATGTAGCAATTTACTTGATTATGAATATGTCATTGTTAGATCTCAAAAGCAATGAAGCTAAGACATGTAGGCTACCACAAATAAGAAATATTGCAGACATTTTTTTTAAATTTGATTTTAAATAGAGAAAATCTTAAATGCTTAAATGCTTCACAAACGATTCATCTATCCAGCTTGTAGCAGAAAGTGGTATAACGAGAACAAGAGGTGAAAGGATACACAGAGGGAAGAATGAAAGGGAAAAAGCAACTGAATAGCTGAATGAATAATTAAATGAATATCCTGCAACGTGCGTGTGCGCTCGCGCGTGTGTGTGTGGGCGCACTTGCGTACCTATCCAACAGTGGACCTCTGCATTCCTCCATGGTGCGAGAGGCTTGCATCTGCAGGCTAGGGTGGCTATTTACCAGGCTGCATATGAAGATACAAGTCTCCTAAAATACTTATCTTTTTATTTACTTTTTGCAAAAAATATAAAGGCTCAACTTTAGTGGATGTATAGTTTTAAACTATACACAGTATTAAAATGAAGGGCTACCAAGAAGGCAGTGGAATAAAAAGTATACAAAAAAATTAAATAAAATCAGAACAAAGTTATGAGTAAGATCATTTCTTTTCGTTTAAATGAATCTCTATAGTCCACAGTTGGTCAAGTAGGAATGTGTGTGTGCATGAGAGAGAAAGGGCTGTCTGCTACCTGTTATGTTGCTCTGATAATTCTCAGGATGGCATTTATAAATGTTGAATGGGAACTTCCTAATGGCACTGCTGCTGGTCCATGGAGAGATGGAGGAGGTGGCAACAGAAACTTTGAATGAGAGAGAGCTTTTGTCATGTTGTTTGCTCTCTACCTTTGTTTCTGTTACATTTGTTTTTATTTTCCATTGTAATCAGAAATGTTACATTTTGATTATCAAATGTGTACAATCCAATGTTGAGGTTCTCCCAGTATGTTTATCTTTCCCTCCTTCTCTCTGTCATCTGTCCAGATGTGAGTGTCACGGCCATGCAGACCACTGTGATACCAGTGTGACGCCCTACCACTGTCTGTGTCTGCCTGAGAGCCACACAGCGGGAAACAACGTGAGTAACAAACCTGATCACAAAAACGTGTTAAACCAATTTCAATTGTTAACCTCAATTGTAACTGGGGTGTTGGACGTCACACAGCCTGTAGGTTAAGCTTTTATACAGCAGGTGTTGTGAGGTCATGTTGCCACACACAAGCTTACCCAATTTAAACACATACTTGTATGTGTTTAAATTGTGGATTTTCATTCCCAATTATCAATATCAGTGTTTGATCCAGATATGCACTCATTTCAAGTTCACACACGCACACGCACTAAGTACTAAGCACTAAGCACAGAGGAGTCCTCCTGGGGAGAATCTACTTATGGTCTTTATTAAAACCCCTTCCTTGTAAAATATTTTTTCCTTCTTCTTTTTTTTTTCTATTCTTGGGTTTTATTTGTTATTGCTGTGAAATTGTTTAAGTGAATTTAACTGCTGTGATGCCTTTGGACACATGCAGTATACTCGCAGTGCTCGCACTGCTTTGAACCGGACGTTTTGGTTAATGGACAGCTATCAGTGCGGTCAGACTGCTAAATCAGACAATAAACTATACGCCGTCAAAGTTGTAAATAACTGACAGCTGACATCAACCCTGTTGGCGCAGAACTCCTGTAAGAGTTGTGTGATTTATGACCACTGAATATGTGGTGTCTCAGACATTTTCAATTAGATTTACAGTATGTCACTCTGAACTAAAACTTTAATCTGCTCTAATAGTCTTCACTTGCCTTCACATGGCCTTACTTTCTGGGGAAGAAAATATCAATTTAAACCTGAAAAGACAGTAACTGAGTGTCTGAATGCGAACAATGAAATAAATATGTGATAAATGTGGTTTGTTTTTTCTTGTTCACAAAATGATTGAGTTGGAGAAATAAAAGCCTCGGATTGAGTTTGACGTCAGTGTAAATTGGTGGAATCCTACGTCAACCAGCTTCTGGTGCATAATGTTTATTAGTGGGGCTAAAATATCATGTTTGAGTAAATTGATTCAAAAGCATCTGTCACAGTTGACTGTTTTTGTTTCTGGTCACAGTTACATCTTTAATCTTGGGGCAGCTCCAGTTAAACCACAAGTATGATCCCAAGTATTCACACACTGATATGCTGCAGGACGCTAGCTTCCAATATGATTTCAGTCAGACCAGACCAGGCCTTTACCTGCAGCAAAGCTAATTCAACCTGCCCGACGATAGTAGGCATCACCCCAACAAAACCTGTAGTCGGTCAGCAGTGAAAAGTTCAGTGTGACTGCTCCACCTCACTGTAGCACAGGACGGCCTGCATTATTCACTACTAATGTATCATTCATACACCCGTGTGTGTGTGTGTGTGTGTGTGTCTGTGTGTGTGTGTGTGTGTGTGTGTGTGTGTGTGTGTGTCTGTGTCTGTGTGTGTGTGTGTGTGTGTGGGGGGACATCAGTGGAGAAGTACAGCTGTCAACCAGCAGCTGTTCAATTGCTTGTCTTGCGTACGACTCAAATAACCCTAACCCTCCTACACACACCCTTGCATTTAATAGTTTTTGTCTTATATGGACTGTATATTGCCAGACTAAAATAAAAGTTGTCATAGTAGGCGTTTCTACACACACACACACACACACACACACACACACACACACACACACACA